>PGFW01035675.1:8740-18759 GCA_003123925.1 Haematobia irritans | reverse complement strand
CGAAGCTGTTGCTATTTATTGATATTCCTGGATTTCGTTATTTCCATTATTTCAAAAAGTTTAACAATCTTGCCGCTACATCGATTTTTTCTTACGTTTTGTACATAATAACCAATAGAAGTTCCATTTCTTCTTGGAGTCCAAGTACTATGGATAGGACAGTTAATTAAAGCGTAAATTAAAAGTGGAATTTAGGAAGGCCTGACAGGAATTGCTTAACACAGAAAAAATTACAATCAATTTTCGAATATTTGAATAAATATAAAAAATTATGGAAAATATTGAAATCAAATAGACTACTTTTTCAACATAAACCATTTTCAATATATTCAATAAGAATTTAGCTTAAACTCTAATCTAAGTCCAAAGAAAAAACAAACATGAAGTATAACTCAATTGGAGAAACCAATTTAACTCACTTCACCATAGTGTTAGTTATGCCAAAAAATCAAAATTAAAATATCAAACTATGGTGCAGGGTATTAGCATGTTTTAAATCTCTAAAATTGCAATATTAGTCTAATTACAAAAAAAAAACAAAAAAATTATTTTAACATTATTTTTATAGATTTCCTGGTATATTATAATTAATAACCTAACTGACACTTCCCTATATGTATTATGGCTCCTGCTAAATAGAAACTCTAAAACAAAACCAGCTTGCCAAGACTGAATTCACAAGTTCCTGTTGTGTACATCTCCAAGTCCAATCACCTAGATTCTTCTCTACACTAAGTCTGACCCAACTCAAATGTATTCTGGAAAAGCTGTTTGTTATGAAAAAAAGCATAAAAATTAGCCTCAATTTAGCAAGGATTTAAAAAGCACCATGATTCCAAACGTTATAACAATTTAAATTTAGCAATGTTATTCTTTTTAAATCCAGCCCTTAATTGGTTTTCTATACACTACGAGATTAAAAAACAAATTATAAACCTTAAAAGGTAATTGATCTGATAAATATTTTTGTACTGGTATAAATTGAATGGATTACATGTAGAAATTCTTAGCTGGCCACCAATAATTCTTACCTCACAGCGGTTTCCATATTGTGCTCTTTCGTTAATTGCGTAAGCGAGGCTGAGGAAGCAGACAAAGGACTTTTTTGTGGTGTATTTATAAATTTATGTATACATAACTCAATCAAATCGGACCAATCCTGTAAGAGATTATAACATAAATATCGAAGATGGACATTCTTTTCTTGATCATACTTACATCACATGTTCATAATCGGCTTCCCAAATTCGTGAGAAGGCTTCAAAATCACCGGCTGGAAAAGTGCTGTACTATGTCCCAAATCACCACCAATATGAATGCATCATGGTGAATATACAATCATTAACAAATTCACCATTGCTACTGAAATCGTCTAAAAGCATTCCGTAAAAGTGCATAATTTCCATAGTGGCAAATCTGAAATTCAATTAAATGAAATTGGGTTCCCTTTACTAAAAACAAAACTTATAGGTGGCATTCACTTTTACAATAAATATAATTCTAATCCCCTTTGTCATGAGCTCCGTTAGTGCTACGTTAGCTAACGAATTTTTAACGGTACTATGGGCAATCTGTCATACTGCCTAAATATTTATATAATCAGTTTGGAACTTAACTGCAGAATTTTTCAGTGAAAGTTAATGCGAGAAAAGATACCAGAAATTTATTTTCTGTTTAAATGGTAGTTAAGCCTATGCGAGCAACATGAAAAAGGCGGTGTAATATGAATTTAATATTTTTCAACTCGCTTGAAATAATTTGCACTAAAGTCTCATTTAATCGAATCAATGGTATGGCTAATCCCAAGGGCCGCCTTGACAACGAAAATAGCATGTATGTCCCCTGAGGTATGCAGACCTTGGACAAGGTTGAATTCCCTGTTTCAGCCCTGGTTCCGGAACCGTCTACAGAGAAACCTACAGACGCCCAAACACTGCTTTTGAGAATAACCTAAATCCCTATGGACTCAGTTTCTACGCCACTTAACTATTTTATTAAACCACTATCCGAAGGAACACACCCATCAAGTTCGACTTTGAGAAGGACTTATGCCAAATTGATCACCTATTCGTGAACAGCAGCGTAAATGGGATACAGGAGCACTGAGACTGAAGCGGTTCAGAATCAATGCTGGCCTATCGGTACAGCCTTGGCTAAAGATCACCTCTGAGGAGAGTATACGCTATCTATTATTCGTTCGGTTCGGTTCCTAAACAGCTATCTTCTTACTTCTGAACCCAATAATACAAGGTGGCGGTCACTCGACTGAAATGTTTTCATTTCGACGGCCCACCTCCATCAGGTTCGACTTTAGGAAGGATTAAGTTCAATCGGTTACCTATTGGTCGACAGCAGTGATGAAAGGATACAGGGGGCTTTGAGACTGGTATCGATTCGGAACTCAATACTAAATTGACCACCTCTGATTAGTAAAGAGGAGAGGATGTGCAATCCACAGTCCGGCCCAATATCTCTAGGTACCTACACGGCTATCTCTTACTCCTGAACCCATTAACATACGAATGCGGTCACTAGCTTCACATGACGAGACACCTCTTTGCATATCCTTGCAATCCAACGGAACTGATGTCTATAACCTATGGACTTATCAATTCAAGGAAGCTAAGTCCCTACGCCTCTTAACTAGTTTATTAATCATATCCTATGAACCACACCCATCAGGTTCGACTTTAAGAAGAACTTAAATCCAATTGGTATGCTATTCGTCACCAGCAGCGATGATGGTATTCCGGCGGAACTGTGACTGGAAGTGGCTCATAACTCAATACTGAAATTACCACTTCTGACCAGTAATGAGGGGGAAAATGCTGTCCACGTCTGCACGGTACAGTCTCGGTAGGTACTTAAACAGCTTATCTCTTCACTCCAGAACCCAGTAATACAAGAATGCTGTTACTTCGGCCTCACATAGAGAGACAACTCGTGCATTTCTTGCCACTCCTACAGACGTGACACCTGAATACCTATGGACTAATAAAGTCGAGGTACTTAGTTCTAAGCTACTTAAATGTTTTTCTAATCCTTTCCAAATCAGCCAACCTGAATCAGTTTCGACTTTAGGAATGAATTAAGTTCCATTGGTAAGCTTTTCGTCCACAAAAAGCAATAATGGGACGGCAGGCGTCACTGATACTGGAATCAATGGTGACTATTCGTCACTGCATTGTCCGTTGGGTGAAAGCCACCGCCGATTAGTGAAGAGAAGAGGAGGTGCTATACGCTTTCCGGTCCAGTAGTTCTAGCAGCCACATTTCCAAATCCAAACGGACTGAAACCTGCATCTTCTATGGACACATCAAGTCGGTTTGTGGGAATAGATATATTGATTATCTCTATTCCACGTGAATATTTTAGTAATACCTTCAAACCTGATTTTAGGAAGGAATTAGATCTATTAGAATCCTACTCGGTAAAAATAGTGATGAGGACAAAAGACGGCACTATGACTGGTTCACACGTCAAGGGTAATGCTAACTCATCGGAATGCGTTGTCGTTTGTGGAGACCACCTCTGATTAGTGAAGACGGGTGGTATTATCCATGACTCCGGCCCAGTTAGGTACTAAGCTGTCATCCCTCGCTTCTGAATACAGAATATTTGGAAACCTTTCACTCGCCTCACATAATCCAACAGGCCTGATACTTGAATTCACTATGACTCGTCCAGCACCGAGTTCAATTCTTATGCCACTTTAATGTGTGTTATTGGAACCTATCACAAATGAGCTCACACCAAGGCTCGACTTCAACAAAAGGAATTATGGCTTCGTATTTACTCCTGCTTGACAATTCTGCTCTTTAATCCTTTCAGAATCGTGTTTATATTAATCCATTCAAACCTCGATTATTTGAAATTGGATATTAAGACTCTATGTCTGGATCGGTCCTTTTTCATGCGCTCGGCTAACAATAGCCGACGACGGCATTAAGCTGGTCCTCATTAGTCAATAGGGCGTTGATGCTTATCCATCGGAAAAGCGTTGCCGTTTGTAGAGACCACGCTGATTAGTGAATATGTGGGTGTTATCCATATATCGGCTCCAGTAGATCTAGGTACCTTAAAAAGTTATCCTTGCTTCTGAATCCAGAATCCACTTCATAAGTCTACCAAACAACGATCCTCATGGATCCTGAATCCCCATTGGACTATCATCAATCGAGCTCAGTTCAGTTCCTATGCCACTTAATTGTATTTTTAAACAATGAGTCACATACAAACCGGAACAACTTAGGATAGAATTAAGCTTCAATTGCGTCTTTCTGTGCATTTGCCACTGAGACTGGATTACTCCGTGGCGGAGGTAATGATCACCTATCGAATAAAACGTTAATCGCTGGCGGAAAAACTACATGTGATCCAATTTAGATGTTATTCACGCTCCGGTGCAGTAGTTCTAGGTACTTAAACAGATATCTCACACTTCTGCTTAGGGTAAGACTTCTATAAAAGATAATTTTTGCAATTACCTAAAAAATCAAATAATTCTATGCCGCTTTACATTGAACCTCTTTGATCATCATGCAACTGTCCTAATTTTTTAAACATTTTTACACTACTTTTATTGAATAACAACGAATACTCTACTTGCCACATGATCGATCATTTTAATATGAATATTCTCCTCCGTCTTTGAAACCCCATCCAATATCAAAAGCAACATATGGTTGGTAACTACCAAATCTTGTAAATATTGTTTTGGATGTAAACTGGGATTAAAGCGGCGCAATAGTAATACAAATAGATTGCGTAAATCCTCAGAACAACTAATTTGCAATTGCAAAAATCGAATACGCTCACGATCTTCAGCACTGAGGTGGGTTACCTTTTTGTATGTTTCAATAGCCTGTAGAAATTCTCGTATGGCGGTAACAACCAAATGCATACGACGCAAATATGGATTTGGATCACTTCCCTCTTGGCGCGAATTCAATTCGAGTTGTTCGCATAATGTAACACCCTCATAGGTTAAATAGCTGATGACATCGAAGGTCAATATATTATTGACATGTTCCATATCGAGTTCAAGTTGAGCGGCAAATTTCAGGAAATATGTAACCAACCAAAAGAAATGCGAAGTATCAATGGGTATGTTCTAGAAAAAGAGACATAGTTATTATGGTAAACAGACATAGAGATGTTGAAGAATTAATGATTAACATACCAAGTTTGTCAGGAGTTGAGAATGTAAATCTTCAACTAGATAACTGTAACCCTTAAGCAGAAAATCCACTGTAAATTCCTTTAGCAAATTGGCTATATCTTCATCCGTGGGTACATGTTGTACGAGACCTTTCATATTGATTCTATGGAATAGAGAATACTAGTTAATTTATATGAAGTAAAAATCGATGTATGAAGAAAAAATTGGGCTTCGGCATTGTTAAACTTTCTAACAAATCTTAGCGAATACTGAATATTTTTTAGTTATTTCATCAAACTAAAGCTACTTCATTGGAAAAATTTAAATTTGTCCAGCAAAATATTTCATGTATTCCTCAAATCAAGCTCCCTAATGTTACTATTGAACTATTGCCCAGATAGGTTTTCTGGTGGATATCTGATAATGGGAACGTATCATAAGCCAATAATAGAATCCCATGATAGATACACATTTTTTCGCCTTAATTGTGGTCAATTGTCTCGGAAATCCACGTAGAATTTTCACCAAGAAGTTGGTAAGCCATCACCCAAAGTAATTACGGAGGACGGTCCCCATAATGTCTAGTCACCGTGTATCAGTTCCTCCCCTAACCAATTCATAGAGATTAGTAGTAGAAATCCCGCATGAGATAAAAACAGGGCGCTTTTGTGGTCTCTTATTATTCAGTTATGCCAAGACAACATGACCGTTGTAAATTATGTATGTTGCATTTCTTCGCTATTAAGGTTCACCAGACTATCGATCCGCATGTCAGGATTTGCCTTATTATGCTCTCATATATCCAGTGCGTTAGCTTTGGATTCAGGTCCCATTTATAGCCCTCTGCTGTTCTGCACAGTACCCAACATCCAAAGGCTTTCTCAGTCCTCTTTTTGATGTGGCTCATCCAATTCAGTTTTTTAAAGTTACTCCTAAGTACTTTGCCTGACACTGGTATCGTCTTGTCCAAAAAAACTCCTTTAGATATATTGGGCAATTTTAGTCCTTCTAGTGAATAGGCAGCCTGACGAGTCAGGCTCACCTAGACTATTCAGTCCATTGTGCTAATATTTAGGGAAGACTGTTGGTGATGCCGCAACAACCCATGATCGTATACTTGAGGTGGAAATAGCTTCCGAGTGTGACATTATGATGGCAGTAACATGGTTTAAGAAGATTGGGACCCCAGAACAGATACAAACGCAAATCATTGCAACACCGATGAATGCAAGAGGATTAGCATCGTATGGGTGCCGGAATAAGAGAAAATTTAAAAGCAATGAACGAGCGAAAAGAGCTAGGACACCAGGGAAAGTAAACTTAGAGAACGCTAAGACAATAAAGAGACAACGCGGGCCAAGTTGGGTGAATGGGCACTACAGACACATAAGGCGGTTTGGACCAATGCAACGGTCAGAAGGGTACCAAAAATACTATGGGACGACACATTAAGAAACAGACTGGAGAACCACTCATGGAGATTATGACAATCAGGAGGACCGTGGGAATAATTACCGAGCACCGAGAATTGACAGCACATCTGTGGGGTATAGGAGCATCAGTGGATAGTGCATATTTTGAGGGCGAATTCTAGTACCGAACCAAATGAAGGTGCCGTTTTATTATTTAAGGTTTATGAAGTTTTGGCAAGTTATCCACAGCTCTCTGTAGCATCTTGGTCAATTTACCGTTTACAGTACATCCTTTTGACTGATGGAAATAGGAACGCTATCTGGTCTTCGACACGAGTGCTCTGATATCGTTTTTCACACACCTCTGAAATATCCTTATTACAAAACCTCTGGCACAATTTTCGAGTTTCATCCTGGGGGGTATTTGGGCAAACTCCTTTTGCTAGTAAACAACAATCTAGGGATGTTCGTAGAAATCAATCGGTATTTTGAATGTATTTTCGGGATTTTAGCCCCAAATAAAATGTTGCCACAGTTCTATGGTTTTGGATTTATGAGGATCTTCGTTCAGAGCCGTCAATATAGGACTCTTGGTTAATTTTTCGCCTGTTTGTGGTAACAAATCGGTCGATATCTTTTACGAGTGTTTGGATCCTAGGGTCAACCAGGTTCTTTCTTCGGATCTCATCGCTGTTGTCTGGAAAACTAGATGTGTACGTGGCGAAGTACGTGGGAGTTTATGTTCAAGGGATTTGTAGCAATAATCCGGAGTTTGCAGCAATAACAGGAGCCAGTATTAAGGTTACTGAATATGGAGACGTTGGGAAAGTGGCTACATAAAAGCAGCAATTGAAAGTGGGGGAATAACATCCCACATGCTACTGCCCGGGGGAACACCAGCAACCTTATAGCGAGAATACTGAACTGTTCTGGTCCTGGGTTTCTGGACGACTAGCTTAATAGGCAATACATGCTCATGGAATACGGATAAGGAACATTTGGGTAGAAGACATTCTTTTGTCTTATGGGAGGTTTGCATTCCTTGGACAAGAAAACTTCAAGGGATATATTGTTATCGATTGTTTAGGACTTTTGTAATCCAAAATTTCCAGTAATTTTATGACGCATAGATAATAGACAAGAAATATATTTTCTGGGGAGATATGGGAGTTTACAACTCAAGTGCGAAATGGCCTTAAGGACAAGAGATTAACTTAATCACCTTCAGTTTCATTATCAAAGCACTATTCCAAGAAATGTTTTACCATCTCACTTCCGAATTATACTTACAAACTACTCTTACTCCTTTTCACCAACTTTTTGCGTCTCAGTTCCTTTTTATCGCTAGCACTCAAAATTGTACGCTGTCCCTTTCTTGGCTTCGAATTGCATGGTGGCTTCTGATGTTGAGGTTTGCTCTGAGGACCATCGTCATCATTACTGGAGGTTGATATGGACTCTTGATTTTCAACTTGAGTACCATAGCCGCAATCCGAAAGTTCTGACTGTGAGGAAGGACATTGGCGTTTCTGTGGGCCACATTTTCCCATGGTTAATTTAACATGCGGTGAATGTGATGACTTTTGTGTGCACTGATTTGGAGAAGGTTCCAGTAATTCAGGATCATTTCCAGTCAATGGCAAAGGGGCGCATGATGGTGGTGAATGTTTGACAGGTATGGCTGGTGGTGCCATAATTTTGTCTGAATCAGACAATTTGGAAGTGCTTGGAGCAGGTTCAGCTGGTTGTAGTTTTGGTTTTAGCTTAGTAAACTCTAGAGGTTTCTTAGAATCATTGGGGGTTTCGGGCATCTCCTCGTTATCGGTTCGAGGAGAATTTGGTTCGCGATGTTGCACTTGTTCCCAGTTATTGCGCAGTGATACATCCTCATTTTCTTGGGTACCTCCCTCACCTGTTCCTTCGGAACTATCGATTTTATCAGCTGGTACTCGCAACATAGCGTCCTGATATTCTTGGCCCTTACGACTAACCTCTTGCAATGTAGCTTCTGTTTCTTCTCTCAAAGCTTGACGACGATCCTCTGAGCTAACATTTTTCTTTGAACCTCCACTACCTAGAAAGAGAGCAATATAGGATAAAAAAATACCCACAAACTATGAATCACCCCTCTTTCCTATAGTACTTACCATTGTCGGATGAATCCGAAGTAGGATCCGATGTCAACATGGGGCTAGAGTCACAACTACCCTGTTTCGGTGGTGACGTATTACTTTCATTATCTTCTGAGCTTTCCGATAGGGAGGCTTCAAACCACATATTCAAAAGCTTCTGCAAAGTACTCACATGTTGATCTTTATACATCAGGGCTATCAATTGCACCAGGGTTACGCCCCAAACAGCTCTCTGGGGACAAGTCATTAGGTATAGCAATACCTTGTCTATGCTCTGAATGAAAAGATTCCATAGTATGGAATTTTGCATGGATATAGCATGATTACTGGGCTGCTGACTATGTGAAGTGGAAGGCATTACATAGTTTCCCCTGGGCTCTGGAATATGCAGAATATTCCTCAGCAGTAAAAGACAATTATTGATCTGTTCACATTTTTTTGCCGATAGCTTGGAATCGGATTCTAGAATCCTTGTCATATACTCTACGACACATTTCGTACTCTTGGGATCGGTAAAAGCTTCTTTGCTAGTATGCAATAGGTTGTTCAGTTCGAACACAGTATATCTGCCCACCTCAGTGCGATACATTACATCCACCGAAAATAGACATTCCACGGGAGCGGTTAAATTCACCAATATCCGTATAACTGAATCAAATATTTCCTCATCTTTGGCATTCTCCAATAGCGGTAGCAAATCCGATTTAACGTTCTTTCCAAAACCTACCGCTCTACGAAATGTTCTGAGAGTTTGATCTTCGTGTGTCAACTTAAAATCAATCTCTTCCAATGTATCTGGAAGTTTGAGTTCAATCATTAAAATGTTCGATTGTAATCAATTTGAGAGTATCTATTTTTGGGCACTTACCTAAGACCTTCTCACTTACGACATAGGTTTCTCCCATCAGGGAGCCTAGAGAGGAGAATGCACTATATAGTTGTGGTGTTTCTAGTAACCAGTCCATTACAAAATATTTCTATAATATATATTCAAGTTTGTAGTTTATTATCTTCGTCTGTGGCATTCATTTGGAATAATTGCCGATGAAATGTCCGGTATAAATTCCTGAAATGATAGAAATGGGAAAACATGACATCGTAAAATCAAGTTGAACGGATATGCTTTTATTGTTGGGAATATTTATTTAATCAGATTTATCATGCCCATATTTGAAACCCCCAATTCTACCGAAGCTTCTAAATGAAGCAATGATTGGAGTCGACCTGAGGAGCGTCAGATGAAACACCAACATCTAAGAGACACTAAAGATTATTTCTCTTCAAAGTCGAGGCGTGCACGTGAGTAATATTTTA
>PGFW01035674.1:16972-27280 GCA_003123925.1 Haematobia irritans | reverse complement strand
TAACTTCACTAGTCCCTTCTTATAATTCGCGTATCTACATTTTTACCACAATAAAATTCTTTGCGGTTTTTCTCTTTCTCATTGCAAACCATTTCGTTTTTCTACAATCCCCTTGTGAATTCAAAATTCCTTGCCACAGATCCTTACGAGTAATTTTAATTGCTTTCGCTAAATTTAACATAGAAGTTATTATCATTGTATTGTAGATCGCTACAAAACCGCTACTTTCCTTTCTAAGGCAATTTCCTTGAATTGTCTGTTTATTTCCTTGGTTGGCTGTTGCCTGCTGATTGTGTGGCAGGGTGTGTTTCACTAGTATGGCATTGTCGTTTATTCTACCCCCCATACAATTTTGGGGTTTGATTAGAAATTTCAATAAATTATTAATGAAAACACCCAGTTAAAGAAACCAAAAACTCGCACAATCACAGCATATGCTTAATGGTTTGCCTTTAGATAATGTTGTGGTTATGCTGGCAACGAATAAAAAAGGGGTTTGTGGACAAACGTTTTGGCTTAATGTGAGTGTATATGGGGGAGGATAAACATAACAAACGGAAAACTCTAATATAATTAAGGCAACAATAGTTGCAATTAGTTGGTTAAGTAGGTGGAAGTAGCATCAAGGATATTAAAAAAAAACAGTGGATAGTTAAAATTTCTTATTATTTGGAAAACTAATATTAATTAAATAAAAAGTCACTTTAAATAGATTAAACAATTAAATTAATTGGATATAAATAAAATATAAGCTAAAAATAAATCTACTAAACTTGGATCGCAAAGCTTAGCACCTCCAACATGTAACACCATAATTTATTATGGTTTTAAATTTTTTTAAAAAATAAAAAAATATACTAACTATATATAAATAAACCTATATATGTCTATTTTAAATTTAAATTTAAAAATAGTTTATTAAATTATTTATTTTATTAGGTGGAAAACCCTTTGTTGTTTGTACCTCCCACATGTACATATCTTTAAATCTTTAAATTCTTTAATAAATATTTTTTTTTAATTATTTATAAATAAAAATATACTAATATATAGACTATTTTAATTTATTTTATTAAATTATTTATGTTGATTACATTAACTAAGTTATGCAAAATTGAATTTCTTTAAAAAATTAAAAAAAAAAAAAAAATATTACTAAAATAAAATATATAAAACTAAGCTAAAAACAAAATTATACTAAACAATATATAATTATGACATACATGAAATAAATTAAATCTAATTATATTATTAAAATTAAATTGATAATAAATCTATGACCACATTTTAACTATATATGGGTAATGAAGAAAAATATAATATTAACTATTTATTTAAAGAAATTTTAGTAATTTTCATAACAAAAGTAATAACATTAAATACAATTAATTTTGTTTTTTTAATTGAACTTAAATTAACCCTACCATAAATTAAAAATAAAGAAATCAATTGAAAAACCAGTAAGAGAAAGTCTAAAGTCGGGCGAGGCCGACTTATATATACCCGTGACCACTTTGTAGATCTTAAATTCGACTACCATATCACAGTCGTCAAATGTCGCTTTTGGGGATAATATATAAAACGGTTTGCCAAAATACCATACATTTAAATATTCACTCGATCTGGGAAAATTTGATAGACTTTTACAAAATCTATAGACTTCAAAATTAAGTCGGCGCTAATGCACTACGGTTTGGAACACAATTTAGTTAAAAATAATTATTTTTGGAAACATTTAAATCTGAAGCAATTTTAAAGAAACTTTGCAAAAGTTTATTGATGATTATCGCTCGATATATATGTATTAGAAGTTGGTAGCGAAACATTAGAGTCATTTTCTTACAACTTGCTGCGAGCTAAGCATTGGCGCAACTTTACCCAAGCGGAAACTTGGTGTGTATTTTGACCATTTTTGTCCGAAATCCACGAAAAAACACTCATATATGGGAGCGTATATCTAAATCTGAAAGCCGATTTACAACCAAATTTGCGCACGCATAGCAACAATGTCTAATTATCACTCTCTGCTGCCTCCAAAATTTCAACAAATCGGAAACGTTATAAAAATTGGCCTCTGTCGGGCCATATGAGTGTAAATCGCGCGGCGAAGAGCTATATATGGATATATCTGTAAATCTGAACCGATTTCAACCAAATTTGGCACGCATAGCTTACAATATAATCTCTGCACTCCCTGTGCAAATATGTTCAACTAAATCGCAGCAAAAAGATTTGGCCTCTGTGGTCATATGCAGTGTATCAATCGGACAGCGAAAGCTATATATGGAGATAACCTATCAAATCTGAACAATTCTCAACATAATTGTGCACACGCCATAGTTTCAAGCTAAGTTCTACTCCCTGCTGCCAAAATTTCAACTAAATCGGACCGTAAAAATTCTGGTCCTCTGTGCGTCATATGAGTGTAAATTCGGGTCGGAGAAAGCTATGTTATGGCGAGGCATATATTCCCAAATCCTGTAACATGTCAACCAATCTCTTATGCACGCATCAGTTTACAATGCTAATTCTACTTCCCTGTGCAAGAATTTCAACCAAATCGGAGTTCACCCAGAACTTGGCCATCTTTGGGCAAAATGATGCTCAAATCGCGGGCGAAAGCTATATATGAGGCAGAACTATAATCTAAATCTAAAAACCGATCTTGGCTGGTATTTTTGCAAGATTTTTCGAGACCCATTAAATATTCGGCATGTAGCGGAATTTGAGGGAAGATCCGGTTGAATATACACGCCAATTATGACCAGATCGGCCACGAAAAATACTATATGTCGCCAGCGTATATCTAAATCCTGAACGATTTTTCCAAAATCAATAGCATCTGTCTTTGAGCTCGAAAACAGGGGGGGGGGACCCCTATACCAAATTTTTAGCAGACAAATCGGACTGAAAATCTGCGAGCATTGACTTTGCACACACAAAATACATCAACGCAGACAGACAGACAGACAGACAGACGACAACAGACGCGACAGACACGACGGACAGGACAGGCACAGGACGGACAACAGAAATACGGACATCGCTAAATCGACTCAAGAATTAATTCTGAACCGCATGTTCCGTATTACTAAAAGCGTTGGTCTCATGATTTCACTCCTTCTTGGCGTATACATACAAAGCCACAAACTTATTATACCCTTACCACAGTAGTCGGTGAAGGGTATAAAAGTTAAAATAATTGAGGAAAACTATATTTATTTATAACTATATAATTAAACTTTACTAACTTAACTTAATCATTAAATAATATGAATATAAATTTGTGCGTAGCAATCGAAATAATGGTTAAAAAACATATAATAATGTTAAATTTTTAATTGATTTAACTATAAGGACAATTTTAAAATTAATTTTATTTATATAAGTAAAGAAATATTATAGTATAATTTATTTTATGTAAACTTATAGTAAATTTAAAATAAAATAAATTATTTTTAATATTCTATAGATTAATTGAAAGAGAAGGAGTAGTGAGTGGGGTAGTGATGAGTCTTATACCATGAAAATTATTTCTTTGTCCTTATTATATCTCTATCTATAATATATTTTTTGATGTTTGAAATTGAAAAACAATTCAAACAAAAAAAAAGTTATACTGCAGTATATTAATATCTATAATTCTCTTTTGCACGTGATATTATACCCTGCACCACTTTGTAGATCTAAATTTTCGATTACCATAATCACATCAGGTCAATGTGTTTGGCAGCTATAATATAAAGGTTTGTCCCAAATACATACATTTAAATGATCACTCGATCTGGACAGAATCTTGATTAGACTTCCTACAAAAATCTATAGACTCAAATTTAAGTCGAGCTAATGCGACTAGGTGGAATCACCAATGTTAGTTAAAAAAGATATGCGGAAACATTTAAATCTGAAGCCATATTTTAACGGAAAACATTGCAACAACGCCTTATTTATGTTTATCGCTCGATTATATTATGTAATTAGAAGTTTAGGAAAATTTAGAGGTCAGTTTTACAACTTTGCGATTTCTATATTTCTTAGTGGCGATTTTACAAGGAATTGGTTTTATTTGACATTTTTGTCAGAAATCAGAAAAATCATATATATGGGAGCCCTATATCTAATCTGAACCGATCTTCAACCAAATTGACGCACGCAGTGCTACCCAATGCCATTCTACTCCCTGTGACAAAATTTCAACTAAACGCGTAAGCAAAAAATTGCCTCTGGGTCATATGAGTGTAAAATCGGCGATAAGCTATATCATGCGGAGATATAACCAAATCTTGAACCGATTTCAAACAAATTTGGCACGCATTAGGTTTCAATGCTAATTCTACTCCCTGCTGCAGCAAATTCAACTTAAATCGGAGTTAAAAATTGGGCCTCTCGTCGTCATATGAGTGCTAAAATCGGGCGAAAGCTATATATGGCAGATTATCCAAATCTTCGAACCGATGTCAACCCAAATTTGGCATGCCATAGTGTTACAATGCTAATTCTAACTCCTGTGCAAAGTTTCAACCCAAATCGATTAAAAAATTGGCCTCCTTTCGTGAAATGAGCTGTTAAATCGGGCGAAAAAGCCTATAATTAGAATCTAATCATAAAATATTGACCGATGTTTTGGCTGGTATTTTGCAAGTTTTTCAAGACCCCATAAAGATATTTGGCATGTATCTGGGTAATCCGGGCAAGACCGTGTCGTGGGATAATATACAGGTGCTCTTTTCGAGTGATGTGTCGTGTAGCTGTCGATAGTGTCTGTTGTGTTTCCGAAAAATATTACTCATCTATCTCTTATTATTCTAAATCTGCAACCGATTTCCAAAGGATTCAATAGACGTTCTTTTGAGCTCGAAACAGGATCCTATTACCCAAAATTAGGACAATCGGGACTTAAAATTGACTTCTCGACTACTTTCCACACAAAAATACAATTCAACAGACAGACAGACAGACATGACATACAGACGGTTACAGATCTAGACGGACAGACAGTTACAGACGGACATCTTTAAATCGACTCAGTCTAATTAATTTCTAAGCCATTCCGCATATCTTAAATTTATAGTGTTTGGGTTTCTTATGTGATTCTCCTTCTCTATCTATATATATATTCTATCTATAATATCTATTATTAACTCTTGTCTACCCATATTGTTAATGCATAAAAATAAACATTAAATATTTTGCGTGTTTTGGTTTTTTTTTTTTTTTGAGAGTACATAATTAGTGTTGTACATAATCCAGATATACAAATCAGATTGCAGTAACCAACCTAAACTGTTATGCGCATTTCGAAAAGGAAACCATAATAAAAAGAGAGCAAACCCAAGAACATTGAATGACAACCTTCCAGGTTTAAATTTCATTAAAGAAATATTGTGCTAATAATAAAACAAGACAAAACAATCCCAAAAAAAAAAGAAAGGGCCCCAAAAGGGGAAAAAAAAGTTGTCCTGACACTAACAAGTTCTCTATATATATCTATATATATATTATTTATATATAGCGCAATAACCATAAATGAAATGCTATTTTTCGCCAACTTCATGATACGGAGCGCCTCACAAAACGAGCGACCAAAAGGCAAAAAACCTAACAGACGGTCTTATTATCATTTTTTGGTCGAGATTTTTTTAATTCCTTCAGTTTATATATTATTGTTGGATGTTTTCGTTTTCCTTGCTAAGAAAACGCGCACATAGAGCAGGAGTATTTATTAGCAAGTCAAAAAGAAAAAAATTAAAAACAAAAATGGAGAAGCTAGGAAATGTGGAGAATTTAATAAATACGACGATCAGACATATGCACTGCATACAAAATTTCAACACAGATATTTCCCAAAGCGACAAAAAACACCACTCCACAACAAAGTCAAGTGCTCTGCTATGCGAGCTTCGCATCTGCAGCTTTCGTGATATGTACAAGAACGTAAAGAAAATCAAAAGAAAAAAAAAAATTGAGAAAACCAATTGTGAATTTTGTCATAAGAGATTAACACGAGAAAAATCTGAAGATAAACCACC
Organism: Haematobia irritans; assembly: GCA_003123925.1. Lineage (NCBI taxonomy): Eukaryota > Metazoa > Arthropoda > Insecta > Diptera > Muscidae > Haematobia > Haematobia irritans. Next base: position 21,251 of record PGFW01035674.1, on the reverse strand, counting down.
TTTATTGTAGTGGATGCTAGCAATATGTTCAAGCAAATATTCAAGCATATTTATTGCAACAGTCAGCTGCATGTACAGCGGGTGAACTGTTTTTCATTAATTCCTTGATTTAATGATCGAGAAGAAAAGAGGTTTTTAATTCAATGGCGATGTTTGACAAATGGTATTTTTTACCGAAGGCTTAAGGAGACGCTGATTATTATTATATCTGTCCACCGCTAGGTGGAGAGCCAATACGCCATTCTAACTAGAACAAGCAGCTTCATCTCGGATTTTCGAAACAGATATTTGTAAACGTATAAAGTACAAGTTAATGTGTAGCTTTAGTTTATTTAATTAAATGCTCATTTTGATGATACGATGAAATGAAATAAGACTTAACTTTTTCTTTATTTTTTCGTATGCTTTCGATTTTATTTCATTCTAGATTTATTTTATTTTATTTAACGTTTTCTTTTATTTCATTCTCTTGTTTCATTTGTATTATCTTTTTTACCAATTTTTTTTATTTTACTTTTATTTTATTCTTTATTTACGCATACTGTTATTACTCTTATTAGGGTCTTTTTTTATTTTATTTCTAATTTTATTGTTATTCTATCTTCTTATTTTATTTATTTTTATTTTACTTCTTATTTTGGCTTTGTTTTATTTTTTTTATTATTTATTTCTTCCTATTTATTTTAATTAGTATATTTGTATTTATTTTATTTTTATTTTATTTCATTTTATTTGTTGTTTTATTAATTAATTTAAATTTATTTATTTGTTTATTTTAATGAAATGAAATTAAAATATTATTTTGTTTTGTTTTATTTTATTAATTTTGGGGTATTCATCATTTTTGGTTTTTGTCTTTATTTTGTTATCTTTTTTTTACAAATTGTTTTTTTTGATTGGTTACTTTATTTTAATTTATTATCTTTTGGTTATTTAATTTTATTTTTTTTTTTATTTTATTTTGTTTTATTTCACTACTATCTTATTTTGGTGTTTGTTTTATTTTATTATTTATCTATTTCTTTACTTTATTTCATTTTAATTTATATTTTTTTTATTTATTTATTTAATTTAATTTGTTTCCTACACGCAAAGAAAAAAAACGTTTGGAAAAGCGTTTGGCCTTACGAAAAACGTTTTCCTTTGTTACAGTTTTTTGAATGCTTGGAGAATTGCTAACTTTTATCACCAACAAAAATTGACGCGCCCCGTTTGTCTACAAAATTCTTTATTTTTTCAATAAAAAAAGTTATTTTTGAAAAACAAACAACACAGTGCCATTTCGTTTATATCAAACACTGTTCCTTTTCTGACTTGAGAGCTGTTTTCTTTTAATAAAGACACCATTTTACAGTCAATAATTTTAAATATTACTATAATGTAATGTTCAACATTTTTCGGAATCTTCCGAACCTATCTGGAATATATGTAAAAAAAACTTTGCTTTGAAGCTCTCAACGCCTTCTGTCAGGGATCGAACTCACGACCCTCTGCATGCAAGTCGGACGTCAGCAGAACCACTGCTCCACGGTGCCAAACTAATATTCTGCTTCTGCTTAAATAAACTTTTGTTTATTCGGTCAGTGGCGCCGCAAAGCTAGGCTAACTATAAATATAAACTTATTATGCGCATATTATCTATTTGTATGACCATAACAGGTACATAGCTCTAAGTCGTTAGGTGTTGGCTACACAAGTGCATTTGGTCCGCGGTCTCGATTCTCCGTCCAGGCGAAAGTGTTAAAAAACATTTAAAAAATTCATAAAATCGCTTATAATTTCTTCTACATTGTTGGTGTTTACAGGAAAACGTCTGGTAAAACTACAAAAAAACCTCTGGATTGAGAAAGATGTGAGCGAAAATCCACATTAGTAAAGAAAACAATGTTTGTTTTTTTTTGAGTTTGTTCTTTCATGCAAATAGTTTTTACATATCCTGGAAAAGAATAAACGCTTTATCACAAAAGTACTATACTCTGTCTTCCAAATACACTTCCCTACATGCGAAAAGCAAAGTTTGAGCGAAACGAACTTTTAGTTGTCTAAAATTTCGCTTTGCGAGGAAAGTATTATTTTTTTTCGTGTATTTTAATTAAATTTATTATATTTTTGTATTATTTCTGTTTGTTTTTTATTGATTCTTACTTTATGTTTAGTCTTAGATTTGCGTTTTTATTTCATTTATTTTTTTTTTATACCCTCCACCATTACGAGGGGGCGGCAGGGGGTATACGAACGTTTTCATTCGCGTTTGTAACACATCGAAAGTATTGCCTGTAAGACCACATAAAGTTTATATATTCGCTGCTGTCCGTGGGTGGTAAATAATGAGATCGATCTGAAGCATGCGTCCGTCCTGTTGAAGATCAAGCTTAACTTCGAACACAACAACAAGCCTATCCACTTGCAAACTTGGCTACAAGTAGTTGTTATGAGCGTAGTCGCGAGTGCGTATTGAAAATGGCTGGCCATATCGGACCACTTGCTACATATAGCCCCATATAAACCGAGCTCATACAGATTTGCCTCCGGAGCCTTCATGCAGCGCAGCTATAACTATTCATCGATCACGCGTTGAAACTTTGGTATCATGATGTTAGTATGTGGTCTGTCTAACAACCATGCATAAAATTTGGTCTACATCCGGTCTAATAATTATATACCTCATTAAAACGTACCCAGATTTGACCTCCGGGAGACTCTTTGGAGGACGCATAATACTTCATTCGATCCCGGTTGAACATTTGGTTACCGTTGTGAAACTCTTTTGGCGTCTTGTTTGTTGGTACATTGCTTACCGCTAACAATCACTGCCAAAATTGGTCCATACCGCCGTCTCATATTTCCCCAAAAACACTACATCTACCAAAAATTTCGAGTTTCTATAGAAAAATTTTGTCAAGATTTTTATTCTATAGAATAACTTTTTATCAAAATGTTATTACTAGAGAAAATCTTTGCAAAATTTTATTGCTAATAGAAAAATTTTGTTCAAAATGTTCTATTACTAGAGAAAATTTGTGTTCCAAATTGATTTCTATGGAAAATTTTTCAAAATTTTATTGCTGATATAGAAAATCTTTGTAAAATTTTATTTCTATCACATAAATTTTCGTTGTTTTAATTTATTTGTTTTATTTTAGTTTATTTAATACCTCCTTCCATCCACTACCTGGTGGGTTACAGGGTATATAAGTTTGTGCAATTGTGTATGGTAACGCCAAGAAGATGATAATCATAGACCAAAACTTTTTAGTAGTACGCGATCGGCTTAGAATTAAATTCTGCAGTTCGATTAGCGATGTCCGGCTGTCTGCTCCTGTCCGTCTGTTCTGATCTGTCGTTCCAACTCCCGGTCACGACACTCACGCCTGCCCAGCCGTCTGTCTGTTTGATGTATTCTTTGTGCCTGCAAAGTACAGCCTCGCACAGTTTTAGTCCTGATCTGTTCCTCAAAATTCGCTATAGGGTCCTGTTCGGCTCAAAGACCGATCCCTATCTGACTTTGTGGAAAAAAGGTCGGCGCGTTGATGATCTATACGACGTTATAAGCTGCCGAATACTATATTTTTCACCGACCTGTCAATAATTGGGGCTGTATATCAACGATCTCTCCATAATGCTCGTACATCCGATATTGCATTAGGTTCGAAAACTTGCGCAAAATATCAGCCAAATCGCGTTCAGCATTTAATATAGCTCCCAATATATAGCTTTCGCCCGATTTACACTCCAAATACCATCACCAGAGGCCAAAATTTTTGTCCGATTTACGAGTGCAATTTGGTGCACAGGAGTATAATCATTAAGCATGCTGTATGTCCTATACGTGCCAAATTTGGTTTGAAATCGTTTCACGATTGTACGCATACTTAGCCTCCCATATATAGAGCTTTCCGCCCGGATTTCACACTCATATGACCCACAGACAGGCCAATTTTTCAACTCCGTTTTTAGTTGGGAACATTTTGCATCGAGCAGTATAATTAGCATGTGTAGCTATATACGTCATAATTTGCGGTGAAATCCGGTTCAGATTTAGATACTAGCTCCCACTATATAAGCCGCTTCGCCCCGTACTTGTACCAACTCATATGACCACAGAGCGGCCAATTTTTCAGAGCTCCGTTTTAGTTGAATATTTTGCACAGGGAGTCAGGAAATTAGCATTGTAGCCGATAGCGCCTGGCAAATTTGGCTGGACACATCGGTTCAGATTTAGCATGAATCTCCCATTATATCCAGCTTCCGCCCGATCTTACCCACTCCATAGACCACA
>PGFW01035661.1:18607-29654 GCA_003123925.1 Haematobia irritans | reverse complement strand
ATATGAATTTTGTCAAAGTTTTATTTCTATAGAAAATGTTGTCAAAATTTTTTTCTACCGAAAATTTTATTTCTACCAAAAATTTTATTTCTATAAAAAATTTTGTCAAGATGTTATTTCTATAGAAAATGTTGTCAAAATTTAATTTCTATAGAAAATTTTTGACAAAATTTTATTTCTATAGAAAATTTGGTCAAATAATTATATTTCTACAGAAATTTTTGTCAAAATTTTATTTCTATAGAAAATTGCGCCAAAATTTTATTTCTATAGAAAATTATGCCAAAATTTTATTTCTATAGAAAATGTTGTCCAAATGTTATTTTTTTAGAAAATTTTCTCAAAATTTTATTTCTATAGAAAATGTTCTGAAAATTTTATTTCTATAGACAATTTTGTCAAAATTTTATTTCTATAGACAATTTTCTTAAAATTTTATTTCTAAAGAAAATTTTGTCAAAACTTTATTTCTATATGAAATTTTGTCAAAATTTTATTTCTATAGAAAATTTTTCAAAATTTTATTTCTATAGAAAAATCTCTCCAAAATTTATTTCTATAAAAAATTTTGCTAAAATTTTATTTCATTGTTGTTGTTTTTGATTTAAGCTTAAAACCTTGCATTGACTAAACTACAAGTGTAGCTTAACCAACATAGGAAAATAATGTTAGTCAAATTTATCAATTTTCTATAGAAATAAAATGTTGACAAAATTGTCTATATAAATACGATTTTGACAAAATTTTCTATAGAAATAATTTTTTTTCCTTTAATCATTGTTGTTGTTTTGTTTATTTCAGCTTGAAACCATGTACAGGTGTACTTAGCCAACAGAGGAAAGAATGTTGTCAAATTTATGTTGGGGCACAGGCCCTATAGACTTGGAAGATGGTTGGATGGACACACGCTTCGGAATTACCACATTCCTCATCAGCATCCTTTACTTGCAGCAAAACTATCAACCAATTATCAGAATAAATTCAAGCAGTTCCCTAAACCCAAAAGTGAACCACACTTGAACCTTCCAAAAAAGGTTTTACATGATAGCCGGCTTATGCCGTCAAAGGAATGCAACAGCAATGATTAAAGGGAAAAAAAACAAAAATAACAAAACAAAACGAATGAAAAACGGATATACGGCCGTAAGTTCGACCAGGCCCAAGCCTATGTACCCTCCACCATGGATTGCGTAGAAACTTCTTCAAAACACTGCCATCCACAATCGAATTACTTAAGTTGCGGTAACGCTAGCCAATGGCAAGGTATCTTAAAACCTCCTAACACCGTCTTCTAATTTGTATGTAAGTCCATACGTCGTATATATTAAATCAAAAGAGATCGATTAAATACGTATATAATTCAGTTTGACAAAATTTTCTATAGAAATAAAATTTTAAAAAAATTTTCTATAGAAATAAAGTTTTGACAAAATTTTCTATAGAAATGAAATTTTAACAAAATTTTCTATAGAAAAGGTTTTGACAAAATTTTCTATAGGAATAAAATTTTGAAAAAAATTTTCTATAGAAATAAATTTTATCTAATTATACAATCTTTTTTCGAGCTTTATGAGACAGATTTAGATTAAAGAACATCGGTAATAGAGCATTTGAAAAGAAAACGCACAAGATTACACAAACCCTGACCACTATGTGGTTTAGGGTATAATAAACTAATTCACCTTATAGTTGCGTTTGCATTTTTTTTTCTATATTATTCATTCGTATCATCACCACGTTTGGTAGACCTCGCCTATAATAAGAGTTGACAACACTTCAACAACGCTGAAATATTTCTCTCTTCATTTCAAATCATCTTCTCTTGGCCTCGATATGGGCTATTGTAAGTGACTGAAATACCTCTGGTTCAAATATCTCGGCCACAACAAATACTGTTTACAACAAACTGTTTTACACTTTACACATGTCGTCGTAGACTACCTTTTGAAGTGTAAATTTTGTTGTTCGTTTGTTGGAGAGGGGTGGGGTGGGGGGAGTAGACAAAAATAAAAACCAAATTTATAGTCCATCAATTCATCATCATCGACAACATGAAGAAACGAGGAGGAACGTAGTCTATAACGCTCCACACAGAGACACTCTATGAATGAATAACGGTTTGGCTTAAATGGTCTTTTAGCATGGATAGTTTTATTTTTTTGGCTAAGAGTAAGTATTGGCTCCAGTCGTTTGGCGTCTTTACTATGGTATTTCTGGACTTTTGAGAAGAGTTTATATGGTAGGGATGGACGGACAACTTTCCCTTTTTATTGCTGCTTTAGTCGCTGACATAATAGAGTCTACACTCGTACTACTACCACTACAACGGTGTGTCGAACAAAACAATGACCGATTTTTGTTGTAAAATTTTTTAAAAATAATACTGGAACATTTAAGAAAATGTTGACAAAAATTTCTATATGAATTTAATTTTATTCACGTAAATACTTATTATTAATAATATTTTTAAAAAAAAATTTTTTAAATAACCGATGAAATGAGGAATATCATCCATAAAATATTTTACAATTTAGAAAACTTTACATTAAACAATATTTTTGATAAAATCTTTCTCAAGATAAACGTAGGTTTTCATCTTTCTGAGAGTGCCAACTTTTTATTCAGTACAGAGGAGTGCAACAATACAGAATTGATAAAGAAAGTTATGGCAGCTCTAAATACTCAAAATAACAACAATATTGTAAAAACCATCATATTCCATCTAAGTGCATAACGATACCACCAAAATAAGATTTTTTATGAGAAGTCAACTACGTGTGCATTAATTGGCTGTGTTATCCGGTCATTATCTTATCACTAGTATACAATTTTATGTAGGACGGAGCCTCTATGAAAATCATCGTTTGGTTATTGCGAATATCGATAGATTGATATAACGTTATTTGCTGACAGAATAAAGTGTTCTCTGTACAAACAGAGAACAAAAACATATTGTTTATTATTAATTATGGCTTACTGAAGTCAACATTGTGCTCATTAGTATATAAAGCAATAATCATAAAATAAAATATATCGCATATGGGTATAGTGTGATATTAAAAAAATATCGGATTTTTAATAATAATAAACACTTCCTTTTTTGAGATAATTATAATATGAGTTCTTATTCATGGATGTTGCGCGATTATTATAATCAGTTTATTAAATTTATAGAAATTCGAGGCAAAATATAGAAATTCAAAAACAGCAACTGATAATTTGAGTAATGCAATTATTTATTAATTAGAGACGTGCAAAAGTTTTCATTAAGTGGGCAAACATTGTCATATGGGTGCCTCAAGTTATAACAGATAACACACATAAAAAAGTTATTTTTGGCACTAACTGATTATGCTTTAATATGCCATTTAGTTTTAGAATATAATATCATAAACTACGTTTATTGGGACATGAATGTTTTTCCTTACTCAATATATATATATAATTGCCATAGATTATAATAGAATGCACAAGACCACATATAGCAATAATTTACAAAAAATATATCACGACTAGCAACTGCTTCCCTGACATAATTACATATAATGTTGTCGACAAATATCCTTACTCACTAATGTTATCCATACACGACGATCCAAGAGAGTATAGCAGCATGGCAATAGTAAACGAAAGAAATATGAGATGAAAACCGGTTAGAGAGATTGACAAATAAATATCAAATGCTATAACAAAAGACAAACGCAATCTAAATGGATATGCAATTCATCTATTTAACAATTTGCGTTACGGGTTTGTGGTATTGTTTTTTTTTGTTCGGATATATATCTCAAGTTTTTTACTTCTTTGAATTGAATATGAGAAAAATAAATAATGGAGTATGAGCTTACTTCGAGCTATCTCCTCAAATAACTCAATAGGCTCAATGAATTCAAAAAACGTAGTCTATCGAGTTGGTGGTAACGATATCGTCTAGTTTTATTGAATTACAAAAAAAGATAACAAAATAATATCTTAATAAGCAATCTCTTTCAATGTCTATCAAATACATTAGGAATAATAATTAAAATTATATTGTAATATAAACCGAGAATAAAAATGACAATATTAATAATAAATAAATAGCATCAGATGCTGGAGGGTTTATCGCCCGTGATGTAGACAGCATACTGATATAGTGTAACACAGTTGTGTTTTTGTTATTATTGTAAATTGGTTGGGCCATTTATCCATGGGCCCACAATTTTTTTTCTTGGTTCCTGATTAAGATAATGAAGAATTTCAGCGTAGTTTATCCTTTTCATAAAAATTATAGCACAGAAAAGGTGCTATGGATATGAATCTAAAGGGCTTTTACATAGAACTATCGTAACTAAATACTTCATAAGTAAGCTATGAGAGAATTATAGTAAGAGATAAAATATTATTAGCAAGTTAAAGGAATATGTATAAATAAAAAACAATTACATATTTAATGATCCTCCTTTAATACTCAAGTTAAAGATTTATCGTGTGGTCACACAGCCAAGAGAGTTGACGGACACCTTGCAAAATTACGCCGCAACATATATGGGAAAAAGCGAACGCATTTAATGTTCGATTTGCGCTAAAACAATTTGAAAGAAAGTTATATTTTCTTATAGAAATGGAAGTTTATTGTAAAATTAGAAAAAAATAAAAGTGAAGCACACTCTTTAGAGGCCGAATTGTCAAAGATATAAATGCCATAGTAAAAAGAAGACATTATCACAAACTGCTGTCTGGCGGCACATCATCCCATTTCATTGTGTTTATTATTGGTATTCACATTTTCCGAGAAAATATTCTTATTATGAACCAGTGATCTTGTAAAAATATATATCTATAAGTCAAATTTAAATGTTTTATTAAATGCTAAACTGCACCATCAAAAAGATCAACATTATCCACAAAGAGAAAAAGTATATAAACATTAGTTAAATCAGTATAGAATTTCCATTCAATTTACTCATTAAGATTTGTACACCAAAAACAAGAGATTTTTATGTTACCACCGAAAATTGTATAAAATAATGGGCAATAAAAAAAAAAACATTAGATCTTATGAATAACAAACAAAATATAGCCCACGGATCAATATTCGTTTATTGAATCACCAGGCGAACTTCGGGTCACCGATATTATTCTCAGTTATCTATCAAAACAATCAAAATTTAATAAGTCACCACAACAATTTACGATAGTTTACCATTATATATTAATTTTTTTATCAATTTATAATAATAGATAAATTGTATAACAATTAAAAAATTATTTAATGCAGAAAGAAGAAACATTTTATGCGTAAATTAAAAAAAAGAAAACAAACACAATTGGCTGAAATTCCGTGTTAATCGAAGCTATGATTTTAAAAACCTCACCGACGCCATATAATTATATGCAGCTGCAGTGTATCATAAACTTAAACTAATTAGCCGGCAGAGAATAACACTAGTGTGGTTGCTAAAACTGATAATAATCTGATCCTCGAATTCGACGATAACTATCCTCCAAGCTATGAATATGCGAATAAATAAATTATAATTAGTCAATAGTGATAATTCTTCACATTATTGTTGTATTTACAGAAAAAGGTGCCAAGAACTAAAATAAATTTCGTGGAAGTGAGAATTACGAGGATGTTAGGGAATGGCACAATCGTCCTTGGGAAAATTCTTCCAAGCCATATAATTATTTTTGGGCTCAAAATGCTTCAAACCATATATATATGTTCACAATACAACACACGGGAGAATAATGGTATAATATGTTCTTCAGAGTTATAAAAAACAATCAATAATAATAGTCTATTAAAAATTAATGGATCCCAATTATGACAAATCCATTGCAAATATTATAATTTGTGTATCGAGTTATGTGTTTTTATTACCGGATGTCAGAGGCTATATATATATTTTTCGAGAGAGAGATGTTGGGATTTCATTTTTTAAATACACAATTATTGTACCCATATTTATAAAATTACGTGCAATTAAGCGAGGAAAAAATTTTCTCGATGAGAAAATATGAATGATAGTCACTTAGGGTGTTCATAAAGTGCGATAGACCATTCGAATAGTTAAAAATTTTTGGATAGCTAATACATATTACGGTAATAGTCATAATAAAAAATTTAATTTCAATCATTTCTGAGAATAGTCAAATTTACAGCATACTTCATTCATCAATATTACAAAATTTCATTAAATATTATGTATATCTCATACGCTATGTCATATGAATAACCCTGTCTATTTTTTTAATCTAACTAGCAATTATATTCAATACCATAATTGATATCAAATTTTAGAATATAACCGATGATTCAGATATGAAAATTTTGCTTGGAGATAGAAAATACACATATAAAATAACCATTGAATTGATATCTTTATTTTCTATTTGTGTGTAGTTTCGAGCAAATACCATCAATATTCAGAAAATGTAGGTGATATTATAAAAAAAATTTTCACACAGTAAAAATTTACTTTGAAATTTATTACTAAAATCATAATTTGTAATACTTTATATTCAATCCCACACCACCCAGACACATATTAGCTCCAGAAATAAATAGCTAGCCAAAAAAGTAGAAAAATTCTTGAAATTTAACATGAGCTGTCATCGACTCCAACTCGAACAGGAGTCAACCAATATATGTCGAATGTTATCAACCATAGACTTGCTTCCTTCGAATGATATCGAAGTGATAGCCAGCATCTAAAAAATGAATACTGATCACTGGATTATCTTCTTATACACATAGAGAAAAATTTTCACGAGGAGCAAAGGTCCCAACGTAAACAACTATACTACCAATAGTATAATTATAGGATTCCATATCATAACAAGAACATTCAGAAATTTAAGAAAGTCTAAACCAATTGTGTATGAGAGGTAATTCCCTATTAATCTAGGGCAAATGGAAAAAAACGTCAACGCGAGATGTTGAATGACGCAGAGTGAATGGGTCAATGACCTAGCAGAATTCGTGGATCGGTCTAATGGGGTATTATATCATAAATAGGGCGCTGACCTGTGCAACAATATTCACCCGTACAGGACACGAAGTACCATCGTAGTTATGAGGGTCCTAGAATATAAGAGAAAGTCGGAAAATCCAAAACCTACATTGTTATTCCTTTTCACGCGAAATTTAGAGCTAAATTGGTTAAGTACAAATTACGTATAACCTTAGAAGGAGCCAAAGAATAAAAATTTCGTGAGTAGAAGGCGTAGTTTTATGGGCTATAGCCGCCCCTGACTAGTATAAAGAACTATTAAAGGCACCTTGGTAACTGAACTTATAGGCACCATTTCACTATATGCTCTACCTCTTTAATTGGTTCATAAAACTAAGATTAAAAAACACATCTAAGGCATTTCATAAAGATTTAGCTCCACAGATATAACATATTTAATAATAAAAAACTACCGATTCTAAGTCCCAAGCATAGAATAAAGAATCGGGAAGATCAGTCTACCGCTACGGAAAATTGGTACAGATTCCGACTGAGCGGACCTATCACTGAACTTGATACACTGTCTCCAGTACTAATTGTATGCCATTTGCACATTTCACGATTTGATTCAGAGGACACAATATGTCAAGTTATATATATACGCGTCTCATATATGACATAACTGTTCTCCAATGAGTTTTTTCCGAAATCGATATTGTCGCGAGTTCGGAAAAAATTTGAACCGCGAAATGAAGAGATATATCTTAAGAATGTTGGAGTCCGAAGAGACTGTTCTCACTGAGGACCGCTGTTTTAGACGGGAGATGGTCCTGCTAAATTGTCCCCAGGACGTGTCCTTTGGGATGAATCCTAAAATGTTTTAAAGTTTAATCCTTCATGACAAAACACTCATAGTATACGTTAACCATAAATATATTGGACGGATCCCTTCGCATACGTTTTTGATCCAGAACTAGGGACTGGTCGCGATACACACCAGGGACTATCCTGTACCAGTCTGTGGTTGATCCAATTTCACCCCGTAGGGAAGTACAGTCACCACACTTTCGTGGCCAGCAATTAAGAATTGGATGATTGTCTCTTAAATGGCACAACTTTCCTAATTGCTACTGCTCTAAAAATGCTCGATTATAACAAAAATGTTATATAATTGACCCTCTAAAAGAGCTACACAGGAAAGTTTTTTTATTCAATTTTTTTATATTTTAATGGTAATTTTTTGTTTTCTTTTTTAAATAGTTTAAAAAAAAGCGAGATAAATGAAAATGGAACAAATTATTCAAATTTTGGCCACAAGAATGCTAAATCCATTATAAAATCATAATATTTTGAAAAAACGTTTCCAAAAAGAAGGATATAGAAATCAGGGTAATCGGTTTCATATGGGGCGACTATGTAAAAATAGGTTACAGTGAATAGACAAAACCCATTATAAAATCAATTGACTGCTACTATATTATCGGTGAAAAATCAAGTTCCATTGATCACTAAAATTTTACTATATTCACGATTCACAACCACGCTCGAATTTAAGCGTATTCATCTACCATCTAGAGAAAGTGCTGCAGACACTTCTGTGCAGCGCGCGAGGTTGTAGTAGAAGCTACACGGTTTAGGAGCAGTATTGTACTCTAACTGACAGAGGTTCATTAATTGTGAACCACTTAGTATCATCTGCTGATCACTCCGCCGCAAATTTTTGCACCACCACTACCAGATCCCTCAACTAAAGGAGAGCGAGATTAATTTTCACTCTCGAATTAACTTTTTGCGCGAGCGCTTTTTTGCAAACGCATATAGTTGAATCGAATAACTTCACACGCTTTTGAAAATAGTTTGTGGAGGTAGTCACAATTTACTGCTATTATCTCATTTTTTCATACCACTCAGATATGCGCTAATAATCAAGTTCAAACCACAGCTTTATTTATTGAAATTAATCACCAGTAATTTTTCGACACATACCCAAGTAATCTTCTATTTGTGTGAATTGGAGAATGCTTCTATAGAAAATACTATATGCGTCTGCTATAGAAGTATATCCAATTATTCAGGCAAATTGGATAAAACACTCGTTTATGTTTAAAATGTTTATATAAAAAAAAGAACCAAAAAATATAATCATAGGGGAGTTTCAAACAGTGTTCTTGAGGGGCTAAACAAATATTTCTTCCTGGGGGGGTCTAAGCGCTACACCTGGACCGGAATATGCGATGTTCCTTTCACTACTTACGCCTCTGACGGCAGAAGAAGAAAATAGCTGCTAATACATAAAATTCATTTTATTACAGCTCAGTATATTATATTGATAAGGTTGTATATAGCAAAGAATCATACGCCTATACTGTAGAATCATGATCGTCAGCTTTTGCGTAGATTTAAAAATTCTTGTTTTTATATAAATACTTACTCCACACAAAATAACAAAATATATAAATGAAAATGACTATTAATGTATGCTATAAGAAAAATAAAAGTTTAAGAGAATATAGATTATTCGTATTGAGCGTATAATAATCGTAGTTATCGCAAAAAAAAAAAAATTTCAATTCTTTCCTCACCATATTATATATATCTTTAAGACAAACAAAGTTCGTTCTAATTCTTGCTTTTCGCTCTGTAATAATATGAAGTTTAAACATAAGTTTTGTTTGAAACTAACACCTATAAAAAAATATGAACTAATAAAATATTCCATCCTTTCACTGTGTAAATTTAAATATTAATGTACTGATGTATACTTAAAAGATGTTAAATGATATGTTGTCTCTGATTAAAAATTTAAGTCAGAATAAGAACAGTGCTTAGCGACTTTAGAACTGGAGGACATTTATTAATGACTGGAGTACGTTGTTCTGTAAAGTTGTGCACTTATAGAATATTTAAAATTTCTAAAAGAACCTATCTTTAGATTAGTTAAATTGATATAGGACAATAATTATACCATTTATAAGTGTAGCGAAGAGTTTAGTTTGGATATAAATGTTGTCCACGCCAAGTATTGTATTGGTTCGAAAATAGACGTTCTATACAAGAACCACTACACATAAAGTTTATGTCCAAGTGAGCGAGCATATTCCACGAAACATTTTTTTTCTTGCGTCAACAGTGGCTACAATATATGTGGTTCCCAATAATTAATTTGATTCAATTATAATTTGCTATATTGATTAATTATATCATATATCAAAAGACATATAATAAGACATAATTTTAAAAATTGAAATTTTAATAAGATTTTTTATTTTTGCATATTTTCATTTGAACTCAAATACAATGAATTACTATCTTTATAAGATGTCTATGGCGCGATTCTTGATGATCTATCGCGCGGTTCACTAAAAAAATAGATTTTGTTCACAATACTTAAATTAACATATAATCTTGAAGAGATGGTATGTTTTTGAGAGCTCAAAGATTGTTAAGTGTTAAAAAATATAATATCGTAATTTTTATGTTCAGCCGAATAGAATATGAGTACAGAATTCTGAGTCAAATTTAAGAAAGAAAGTATCGTATTGAAATATTTTTTGTCTTTCAATACCCTGAAAAATAATATTTCATTGGCCCAGTCATAAGCCGCGTATAAACGCCACACCAAATAAATTTGAAATTTTTTATGGTCAGCAGACAAACACAAACAATATAAATCTTTAAAAAGATAATTCTTTAAATTCTTTTTGGATATTATTACTTTATCCAAAATATGCTGATATTTTGGGTAATAAATTCAATAAATTTAGTGTGGGGGTTAATATATTTTGTTTTTATATAGCACAATACACGCACACAGAAATAATATAGTTTGGTGAATCGTGTACATGAAACTTAGATTTTTTAGTAATAGCAAGTATGATTTAATTGAGAAATTTCTTCGAAATTTTTAAACTATATCAAACACAAATTTTTGAATTGAATTATTTCTAAGTGTATGATAACTTAAGTAGATTACATATCAAATGTATTTAAATAGGAAAGACAATAGCGTATGCGTACTCGAATCCAAATAAAAAAAAAAGAAAAACAAGAATAAGAATTTTAAACGAAAAATATATATTAAAAAGAAACAAAAACAAAATAATAAAAAA
>PGFW01035653.1:25558-42348 GCA_003123925.1 Haematobia irritans | reverse complement strand
AAAATTTTCTATAGAAAAGAAAGAAAATTTGAAAAAATTTTCTATTTAAATAAAATTTTGACAAAAATTTCTATAGAAATAAAACCTTGAGAAAATTTTCTAGAGAAATAAAATTTTGACAAAATTTTCTATTAAAATAAAATTTTGACTAAATTTTCTATAGAAATAAAATTTTGACAAAATTTTCTATAGAAATAAAATCTTGACAAAATTTTCTATAGAAATAAAATTTGATAAAATTTCTATAGAAGTAAAATTTTTGATAAATTTTCTAATAGAAGCTAAAATTTTGAAATTGTTCAAATAAGATTTTGGACAAAATTTTTCTATAAATAAAGTTAAAAAATTTTTTAGTCAAAATTTTATTTCTATAGAAAATTTTGTTAAGATTCTTGGAGGATTCTTGCTATTGAGAATACCTTCAAAACCTTCAAATTTTGATGCTAAATTTTGTCATTCCGAGAGCAGCAGTTATAATACCATGTTCTACAATTGCAAAGCATAGCGTGAACCTCTGCCATCCAAACCACTTTTCGGTGTTTTTTTTCACTATTTGATTATTTTATATATTTTCCCGGTTTTTAACTTTCAAAATATGTCTTTAGCATGGCAAGCTTATAGTTTAGATTAATGCTTAGGGTCCTGCTGATGATGATGGAGCTGCTTTAATATTTCAATCAACTAAAAATTCATTAGATAATGCTAAAAAGCCACTGAGCAAGAATGACAAATACATGAATAATCTTCATCAAAGCTGCTAGTTGCTTCCGGCACGAAAAACAAGCAGATGAAAAAGAAGGAAATAATCCACTGGAGAAAATCAACTTGTGGCACAAATTCTTTTCATTGTGGTAGGATGCTTAAGGAAGCTTTACTGATGGCGAGAATAACAAAGGCCTTGCTGGCATTCACCAACCAACCATCTTGAATGTGGATCGATTGGTGAATCTATAGAGAGAAACAGAGAGGAAAAATGTCAATCTAATTGAAATTCTATACAAAATCTTTCGCAAATTACCGTCATTGACAAAAATCCCTAATCCCCAAACCAAACAGCCATGTCGTCCTACAATACAATCTTGAATCATGAAGCGTAACGAAGGAAGGAGGATTCGTTTTGCTTGCAAACTTTTACCTTTGCAAAGAAAGAAGACTATTGCAGTAAAGAGCATCTTTATCGAACACCACAATGTGATGGGTAATATAAAACAATGATGCAGAAAACTGGGGATATTTTTTTCTTGAAGACGGATTCTATTTATTTTTGGAACATTTAAAGGGAATCGATGGATTTATTTGCAACAGGGACAATGGTATTATTATTTTCCAAATAAAAAACTGACAAGGAAACTGAAAACAATCAAAAGTCGGGCAGGGCCTACAATATATACACGATATGGGAGCTATACTATATTTGAACCGATTTTTACCAAATTTGACATTTATAGCCAGAATGTTAATTCTAGTCCCCGAATAAAAATGTAAGGCAACATATTTAGAAATAAAATATTGAAATTTTCTTAAAAGTAAAATCTTAACGTAATTTTCTAAAGACATGAAATCTTGACACAATTTTCTATAAAAATACAATTTTGAGAACATTTTCAATAGAAATAAAATTTTGACAAAATTTTCTGTTGCAGGAAAATTTTGACAAATTTTTCTGTAGAAATAAAATTTTGACAAAATTTTCAATAGAAATTAAATTTTGACAAAATTTTCTATAGAAATAAAATGTTGACAAATATAATCATTTGTTGACAAAATTTTCCAAAGAAATTAATTTTGACAAAAACTCTCCTTAGAAATAAAATTTTGACGAAATTTTTTTCTATAGAAATGAATATCTGACAAAATTTTCTATAAAAATAAAATTTTGACAAAAATTTTCCTTTGGGGCAATAAAATTTTGACAAATTTTTCTGTAGAATAAATTTGACAAAATTTTCCATAGAAATAGAATTTGACAAAATTTTCTATAAGAATAGACATTTTGCCAAATTCCTAAGAGAAATAAACTTTGACAAAATTTTCTATTGAAATAAGAATTTGACAAATTTTTCTATAATATAAAATTTTGACAAAATTGTCTATAAAAATAAAATTTTGACAAAATTTTCTATCGAAATAAAGTTTATACAACATTTTCTATAGAAATAAAATTTTGAAAAAATTTTCTATAGAAATAAAATTTTGCAAAATTTTCTATAGAAAAAAATATTTGACAAAATTTTCTATTGAAATAAAATTTTAACAAAATTTTCTATCGAAATGAAGTTTTGAAAAAAAGTAGACGTCACGACGTCATTTTTTTTCAAAATTTTTATTCGATTCATAATTCATAATTTCGCGCTGAATAATTAGTATAACAATATTCCGCATTTCCCGTCAAATACTTGGTTGTGGTAAACCATTTCTTATCTTCAGGAGTCGGTGCATAAGAGATGTATGCACGGGAACTTGCCGTGCTTGGTAGCAATACTAGTGGCTATGGTATGAGGGCCAAATGTCCGCCATATCCGAATGTTCGAAGTCGAAGTTAACAAATGTTTAATTTACTGGGATGATAAATTATTAATTGTCAAACAGTACTCATGGACCTAAACTGCACGTAACACTGGAAAGAAAGTATTGCCGTAAAATATATTATGTTTCCTAGTAACCCCCCCCCCCCCCCCCCCCCCCCCCCCCCGCCCCCCCCCCCCCCCCCCCCCCCCCGCCCTAAAGCTCAAAATAAAAAAAAAAAAGTATATAAAAACAAGTATATACGAACATAAGTTCGGCCAGGCCGAAGCTTATGTACCCTCCACCATGGATTGCGAAGAAGGCTTCTTACGAAAGAATGTCATCCACACGCGAACTACTTGGGTTTGCGCTAACGACTTGCCGATGGCAAAGGTAATCTAAAACTTCTTAACAACCGTCTTCCTCATTGTAAGTTAGTCCATACGGGAATATATTAAACATGAGAAACAATGTAAATACGCGCGTAAGTTCGGCCAGGCCGAATGCTTATGTACGCCTCCATCATGGATTGCGGCTCAGAAAACTTCATCTAAAAACTGCCATCCACAAAATGCGAATTACTTAAGTTTTGCGGTATACGCTTGCCGAATGGCAAGGTATCTTTAAAACCTCCTAACACCATATTCTAATTGTATGTAATGTCCATACGTGGTATATATTAAATCAAAAAAGATCGATCCAATACGTATATATTCAGTTGGACAAAGTAAGACATAAAATTTTGACAAAATTTCTACAGGAATAAAATTTTAAAACAAAATTTTTCTATAGAAATAAAATTTTCACAAATGTTCTATAAAATTAAAAATTTTGACAAAATTTTCTATAGAAAGAAGAGTTTGAAAAAATTTCTACAGAACATAATAATTTTAACAAATTTCTATAGAAATAAACTTTTGACAAAATTTTTCAGATTAGAACTAAAATCTCGGTAGATTATTTTTTGATGTCGAAGTTGGGCAACCATGATTATGAACGCGAAATACAAATTTTAAACAAAATTTTCTCAGAAATAAAATTTTGAAAATAATTTTCTATAGAAATAAAATCTTTGCAAAATTTTCTATAGAAATAAAATTTTGACAAAATTTTCTATAGAAATAAAATTTTGACAAAATTTTCTATAGAAATAAAATTTTGACAAAATTTTCTATAGAAATAATATTTTGGTAGATTATTTTTGGCTCTAGTGGCAACCATGCTTATGAACCGATACGGACCAATTTTTGTGTGATTGGACCAATTTTGGTATGGTTGTTAGCGACCATATACTAACACCACGTGCCTAATTTGAACCGGATCGGATGAATTTTGTTCCTCCAAGAGGCTCCGGAGGTCCAATCTGGAGAAATGTTTTTATATGGGGCTATATAATAATTATGGACCAGATATGGATAATTCTGGCACGGTTTGTTAAAGATCATATACTAACACCAATGTTACAACGGAATTTGGATGAAATTTGCTTCTCTTGAGACTTCGCAAGCCAAATCTGGGGACGGGTTTATATGGGGGCTAATAATATAATAAAAAAAGTATTATGAACCGATGTGGACCAATGTTTGCACTGGTTGTTTAGACGATCATGATACCCAATATCATGTACCGAAAAATTTTCAGGCGGATCGGATGAAATTTGCTTCTCTTTGAGGCTTCCGCAAGCCAGATCTGGAGATCGGTTTATATGGGGTGCTATATACAATCATGACGGATCTGGAGCCAATTTTTGCAATGGTTGTTAGAGAGACCATATAACCAACATCATGGTACCAAATTTCAGCCGTGAATATCGGATGAAATTTTTCTTTCTCTTTTGAGGCCCGCAAGCGCAAATCTGGGTCCGGTTTATATGGGGCTATATATAATTATGGACGCGATGTGGACCAATTTTGGGCATGGTTGTTAAGAGACCAAATATACCAACACCATGTACTAAATTTCCCCGGATGCGGATGAAATTGCTTCTACTTAGAGGTCCACAAGCCAAAATCTGGGGATCGGTTTATATGGGGGCTATATTATAATTTGGACCGATGTGAACCAATTTTTGCCATGGTTTTGTTAGAGACCACATACCAACCATGTTACATAATTTCAGCCGATCGGATGAATTTTGCTTCTCTTTTAGGCTCCGCAAGGCCAAATATCTGGGGATCGGTTTATATGGGGGCTATATATAATTATGGACCGATATGGACCAATTTTTGCATGGTTGTTAAAGACGCATATACAACACATGTACCAAATTTCAGCCGGATCCACAAAGCCAAATCTGAGGGTCCCTTTATATGGGGGCTATAACGTAATAAGTGGACCGATATGGCCCATTGTTCAATACATCCGACTACATCGATAACATACTTGTGCCAAGTTTCAGTCGATTTAGGCTTGTTTGCGGTTCGGGAAGTAGCGTGATTGTCAACAAGACGGACGGACGGACATGCTTAGATCGACTCAGAATTTCACCACGACCCAGAATATATATACTTTATGGGGTCTTAGAGCAATATTTCGATGTGTTACAAACGGAATGACAAAGTTAATATACCCCCATCCTATGATGGAGGGTATAAAAGGCCGATTAAATACGGATATAATTCAGTTTGACAAAATTTTCTATAGAATAAATGTGTGGACAAAATTTTCGATATAGCCAATAAATCTTGACAAAATTTTCTATAGAAATAAAATTTGACAAAATTTTCTATAGAAATAAAATTTGACAAAATTCTTTCTCTCTATTAAAATCTTGACAAATTTTTGTATTACAAAATTTTTTTATTACTATAGAAAATTTTGAGACGAAAATTTTCTATAGTAATAAAATTTTGATCAAATTTTCTATAGAATAAAATTTTGACAAAATTTTCTATAGACATAAAGTTATTGGTATATAACTATAGACCGATATGGAACCTAATTTTTTGGTAGTTACGCCATATACTAAGCGCACATGTACCAATTTCACCAGAATTTCAGAAATTTCACCATGCGACCCAGAATATAATCCTTGATGGGTCTTTAAAGAGCAACTATTTCGATGTGTTAAACGGAATTGACAAAATATACATACAAAGTTAATATACCTCCATCCTATTGTGGAGGGTATAAAAATTGCCTTAAATGTATTCCCTGCATGAATTTGTCCCATCAAGAAAAAATCTTTTGGAACCGGACAAGCTTCCGTGTTGCACAATTGATTAATGAAATTTTCTTTGTGTAAAGGGAAGAAATTTCGATGTGGACTAACACTTTTGTAATGGATTAACGTCTTCAAGTGTATTTTTTGAGACTTTTTCTGTTAAGATATACAATTCCTGCGAGATTTTATATGGGCGGCTTAATTCAGAATTATGAGATAACATTGTGGCTCTCCTCCATTTTTTTGGTGAAGAACCTATAAAATTAGTAACACCAATTCCAATAAGCAGGATAGTAGTTTTCCAGTGGTACAAACTTTACTTTGAACCGTACCAAGTACTCCATGCTTCAACCACGTTATGAAAGAGAAGTTTATCCATCCTCTAAACAATGAATAGCTAAAGATATCGCATTTGCCAGCAAGGACTAAAATAATGTACGCAACACACACACACTTCTTACTTAACAATATCTCTACGATCATTCGAACACAAGTAAAGGCAATGATTAGTGGATCAAGGCTGCGACAACTAGTATTGGTACTCGGCTGTGGCAATGACTAGAGGGGCATTGCAAGCCTTTTGTGGTTTGTCCTTGTATGTCACATCGCCAAAACACACTCGCAATCGCACACACCCACACACACAGTTGGCATTGGCAATTCATATTGCATTGAGATTGCTGCTACTGATGTACCCTCTGTTGTAGGTGCCTCATTTTGCCATTGTTGTTGGTTTTTCGACTTGGTCGGCGTTTTCTAGCTGACTGGCTAACCTTTGGCCACTTGTATCTCGGCAAAACTACAAGACAAGATAACAAAGCATATTAACAATTCACATATGTGATCCATTCATGCATTATGTTTTATTCATATTTAATGGTGTGTTAATACATTCAAACCCATTAGTTCCCATATAGTTCTTGATAATAATTTCGTGTTTAGGAATTATGATAGAGTGAAAATAAACTAGGCAATAAGACTTTTAATGTTTCTTAAAGACTATAATGGGAACTAAGGGTTGAATGTATTAACACACATAAATATGAATAAACATAATGGATGAATGATCACATATTTAGTGAATTGGTTAGATATCCCTTTGTTATCTTGTCTTTAGTTTGGCCGAGTACAAGTGGCAAAGGTTAGCGCAGTCAGCTAGAAACGCCGAACCAGTCGAAAAACCAACAACAATGCCCAAAAATGAGGCACCTACGCACAGGGGTACATCAGTAGCAGCAATCTCAATGGGGCCCGGCAATTGAATTGCAATGGCAATCATGTGTGTGTGGGTGTGTGGGATTGCGAGTGTGTTTGGCGATGTGACATACAAGGACAAAGCACAAAGGGCTTTGGCAATGCCCCTCTAGTCATTTGCACACAGCCCAGTACAATACTAGTTGTCGCTGTCCACTAATGCATGGCCTTTGACTTTGTGTTCGAATTGATCGTAGAGATATTGTCAAGGTAGAAGTGTGTGTGTGTGCGTACATTATTGTTAGTCCTGCTGGCAAATGATATCTTTAGCTATTCATGTGTTTATGAGAAGAATAAACGTTCTCTTTCCATAAGTGGTTGAAGCATGATACTTGGTAGGTCGAAGTAAAGTTATGTACACCTGGAATAACTACCTATCTGCTTATTGGAATTGTGTACTAATTTTTATAGTCTTTCACCAAAAAAATGGAGGAGAGCCAGCAATGTAATCTCATAAATCTGAATTAGCTCCGCATATAAATCTGACAGAATTTATATCTACAGAAAAAAGTCTTCAAAAATACATTAAGAACGTTAATCATTTACAAGTGTTGTCCACATCGAAATTTCTTCCCTTTACACAAAGAATTTCAATAATAATTGTGCCAACACGGAAGCTTTGTCCGTTCCAAAGATTTTTTTCTGATGAAGGACAATTCATGCTCAGGGAATACTTTAAGGCAATTTTTTATACCTGCACAATAGGATGGGAAAGGTATAATTAACTTTGTATTGTATAATTTTGTCATTGCCGTTGTACACATCGATAATATGGCTCTAAGACCATTAAGGATATATATTCTGGAGGTCGTGGTGAAATTCTGAAATTCTGGGAAATTTGGTACATTGCGGCTAGTAATATGGCCGCTAACTACCAAACTTTGGTCGCATTATCGGTCTATAGTTAATATACGCAAAATTTATGTCTATAGAAAATTTTGTCAAAATTTTATTTCTATAGAAAATTTTGTCAAAATTTTATTACTATAGAAAATTTTGTCAAAATTTTCTATAGTAATAAAAAAATTTTAGTACTATACAAAAATTTGTCAAGATTTTAAGAGAGAGAAGAAATTTTGTCAAAATTTTATTTCTATACGAAAATTTGTCAAAATTTTTATTTTCTATAGAAAATTTTGTCAGATTTTGATTGGCTAATAGAAAAATTTTGTCAAAATTTTATTTCTATAGAAAATTTGTCAAACTGAATTATATCCAGTATTTAATCCGGCCTTTTTATACCCTCATCATAGGATGGGGTATATTAACTTGTCGATTCGTTTGTAACACAATCGAAATATTGCTCTACAGACCCCAATAAAGGTATATATATTCTGGGTGGCGTGGAGTAATTCTGAGTCGATCTGAAGCATGTCGCGTCCGTTCCGTCTGTTTGAAATCCGCCTAACTTCGAAGAAAACAAGCTATCGACTTGAAACTGGCACAAGTAGTTGTTATCGATGTAAGTCGATGGCTATTGAAAATGGGCCATATCGGTCCACTTTTACGTATACCATTATAAAGGGAGCCCTGCAAGAATTTGGCTTTGTGGAATCCGGCTGAAAAATTTGGTATGCATGGTGTTTGGTATATGGCTCTAACAACGCATGCAAAAAATTGGTTCCGATATCGTCATAATTATAATATAGCTCCGCCATATAAACCGATCGCCCAGATATGGCTTGCGGAGGCCCTAAAAGAAAGAAGCAAAATTCATCCCGATCCCGGCTGAAATTTGTAACATGGTTGTTGGTATGTGGTCCTCGCTAAGCAACGCATGCAAAAATTGTTCACATCGGTCCATAATTATATATAGGCCCCCATATAAACGCGATCCCAGATTTGGCGCTTGTGGAGGCCTCTAAGAGAAGCATATTTGCAAATCCCGATCCGCGGCTGAAATTTAGTACATGGGTTGGTATATGGTCTCTAAACAACATGCAAAAATTGTCCACATCGGGTCCCATAATTATATATAGCCCCATATAGAACCGAACTGACCCCAGATTTGGCTTGCGGAGCCTCAGAGAGAAGAAAATTCATCCGATCGGCTGAAAATTTGGTACATGATGTTGTATATGGTCTCTAACAACCATGCAAAAAATGGTCCGGCAGATCGGTCCATGAATGTAATAGACCCATATAAAACGATTCTCCAGATTTGGCTTGCGAGGCTCAAGAGAAGCAAATTTCAATCGATCCGCCTGAAATTTTGGTAAGCATGATATTGGTATACGTGATCTCTTAATCAACCATGCAAACATTGGTCCACATGGTTCATAATTATATATAGCCCCCATATAAACGGGTCCCCAGATTTGGCTTGCGAAGTCTGCAAGAGAAGCAAATTTCCATCCAATCCGGATTGTAACATGGTGTTAGATATGATCTTTATACAACCGTGCCAGAATGATCCATATCGGTCCATAAATTATATAATAGCCGCCCATATATAAACATTTCGGCAATTTGACCTCCGAGCCTCATTGAGGATCAAAAATTCAATCCGATCCGGTTTCAAATAGGCACGTGGTGTATAGTATAACTGGTCGCTACAACCAACCAAAATTGTCGCAATGCACCAAAATTGGTCGTATCGGTTTCATAAAAGCATGGTTGCCACTAGAGCCAAAAATAATCTACCAAAATTTTATTTCATAGAAAATTTTGTCAAAATTTTATTTCTATAGAAAATTTTGTCAAAATTTTATTTCTATAGAAAATTTTGTCAAAATTTTATTTCTATAGAAAATTTTGGGCAAAATTTATTCTATAGAAAATTTTCAATTTTTATTTTCTGGAGAAAACTTTTTGTTTAAATTTATTCGGTTTCATATCGGTTGCCTACTCGAGGTCCAAAAATAATCTACCGAGATTTTATTTCTATTGAAAAATTTGTCAAAAGTTTATTTCTATAGAAAATTTTGTTAAAATTTTATTTTCTGTAGAAATTTTTGTCAACCGTCTTCTTCTTAGAAAATTTTGTCAAAATTTTTATTTCTATAGAACATTTTGTGAAAATTTTATTTCTATAGAAAATTTTGTTAAAATTTTATTTCTGTAGAAAATTTTGTCAAATTTTATTGTCTACTTTGTCAAAACTGAATTATATACGTATTGATCGATCTTTTTTTGATTAATATATCGAACGTATGGACCATACATACTAATTTAGAAGATGATGGTTTAGGAGGTTTTTTAACGATAACCTTGCATCGGCAAGCGTTACCGCAACTTAAAGTAATTCGAATTTGGATGGCAGTGTTTAGATGAAGTTTTACGCAATCCATGATGGAGGGTACATAAGGCTTAGCCTGGCCAGACACTTACGGCGTATATACTTGTTTTTGTTAATTATATCCCGTATGGACTAACATTACAATTGAGAAGACGGTGTTAAGAATTTTTAAGATTACCTGCATCGCAAGTGTTACCGCAACCCAAGTAGTTCGGTTGTGGAATGACATTTTTCGGTAGATAGCTCTTCAGCAATCATGTGGTGGGGGTTTTGGGGGTTACATAAGCTTCGGCCTGGCCGAACTTATGTTCGTATATCTTGTTTTTATATACTTTTTGTTTTAATTTGAGCTTTGATACTAGGAAACATATATATTTTAGGCAATATTTCTTTCAGTGTTACGTGCAGTTTTAGGTCGCATAGTATGTTGAGCAATTAATATTTCAATCATCCCAGTAAATTAAACAATTGTTAACTCGACGTCGAAACATCGAATGGGAACATTGGCCTCATACCATCGCCACTAGTTTGCTACAGAGCACGGCAATGTTTCCGTGTACATCTCTTTTGACCACTCCTGAGATAAGAAATTGGTTTACACAACCAAGTATTAGGGAAATGGGGGGGGGGAATATTTTAATAGCTAACTATTCAGGCGATAATTATGAATTATGATCGAAATAAATGTTTGAAAAAAAATGTGTTGACGCTACTTTTTTCAAAAACTTCATTTCGATAGAAATTTTGTAAAATTATTTTCAATAGAAATTTGTCCAGAAATATTTTTCTTTCTATAAGAAATTTTGCAAATTTTATTTCTATAGAAAATTTTTTAAAGAATTATTTCTATAAGAAAATGTTTATAAACTATTATTTCGATAGAGAATTTTGTCAAAATTTTATTTTTATAAGACAATTTGTCAAAATTTATATATAGAAAATTTGTCAAATTCTTTATTTTCAAGTAGAAAAATTATTGTCAAAAGTTTATTTCTCTAAAGATAAATTTGCAGAAATGTTATTTCTATAGAAATTTTGTCAAAATATTAATTTCTATGGAAAATTTGTCAAAGTTTTATTTCTACAGAAAAATTTGTCATAATTTTTATTGCAAAGGAAAATTTGTCAATATTTATTTTTATAGAAAATTTTGCAATATTCCTCAAGAATTCCAAATTCTTATTTCTATAGAAAAATTTTGTGCAAATTTTATTCTCTAAGGAAAGGTTCTTGTCAAAATTTAAAAAATTTTTGCCTTTGGGAAAATTTTGTCAAAAATATTATTTTGTCAACATTTATTTTCTATAGAATTTTGTCAAAATTTAAATTGTCTATTGAAAATTTTGTCAAAATTTTATTTCTACAGGAAAATTTGCAAATTTCCTGCAACAGAAATTTTGTCAAAATTTTATTTCCTATTGGAATAATGTTCTCAAAATTGTATTTTTTATAGAAAATTGTGTCAAGATTTCATGTCTTTTTAGAAAATTACGTTAGATTTTACTTTTAAGAAAATTTCAAATATTTTATTTCTAAATATGTTGCCTTACATTTTTATTCGGGGACTAGAATTAAATTCTGGCTATAAAATGTCAAATTGGTAAAAATCGGTTCAAAATATAAGTATAGCTCCCATATCGTGTATATATTGTAGGCCCTGCCCGACTTTTGATTGTTTTCAGTTCCTTGTCAGTTTTTAATTTGAAAATAATAATACCGAATTGTCCCTGTTGCAAATAAATCCATCGATTCCTTTAAATGTTCCAAAAATAAATAGAATCCGTTCTTCAAGAAAAAAATATCCCAGTTTTCTGCATCATTGTTTTATTACCCATCAACATTGTGGTGTTCGAAAAGATGCTCTTTACTGCAATAGTCTTCTTTCTTTGCAAAGGTAAAAGTTTGCAAGCAAAACGAATCCTCCTTCGCTTCGTTACGCTTCATGATTCAAGATTGTATTGTAGGACGACATGGCTGTTTGGTTTGGGATATAGGGATTTTCTGTCAATGACGGTAATTTGCGAAAGATTTTGTATAGAATTTCAATTAGATTGACATTTTTCCTCTCTGTTCGTCTCTATAAAATTCACCAATCGATTCCACATTCAAGATGGTGTGTTGTGATATGCCAGCAAGGCCTTTGTATGTCTCTCGCCATCAGGTAAGCTTCCTCTAAGCATCGCTACCACAATGCAAAAGAATTTGTGCCCAATTGATTTTCCCAGTGGATTAAATTTTCCTTCTCTTTTCATCTGCTTTTTTCGTGCCGGAAGCAACTAGCAGCTTGATGAAGATTATTCATGTATTTGTCATTCTTGGCTCAGTGGGCTTTTTAGCATTATCTAATGAATTTTAGTTGATTGAATATAAAAGCAAGCTCCATCATCATCAGGAAGGGGGACCCTAAGCATTAATCTAAACTATAAGCTTGCGCTATGCAAAGACATATTTTGAAAGTTAAAAACCGGGAAAATATATAAAATAATCAAATAAGTGAAAAAAAAAAACACCGAAAAGTGGTTTGGATGGCAGAGGCTTCACGCTATGTTTGCAATTGTAGAACATGGTATTATTAACTGCTGCTCTCGGAATGACAAAATTTAGCATCAAAATTTGAAGTTTTTGAAGGTATTCTCATAGGCAAGAATCCTCCAAGAATCTTAACAAAATTTTTCATAGAAATAAAATTTGACAAAATTTTAAAGGAATAAATTTTGACTAAATTTTCTATAGAAGAAATTTTGAAAAAAATTTTTATTTAAATAAAATTTTGACAAAAATTTCTATAGAAATAAAACCTTGAGAAATTTTCTAAGAAATAAAATTTTTGACAAAATTTTTATTAAATAAAATTTTGACTAAATTTTCTATAGAAATAAAATTTTGACAAAATTTTCTATAGAAATAAATCTTGACAAAATTCTCTATAGAAATAAAATTTTCTATAGAAATAAAATTTTGACAAAATTTTCTATAAAAATAAAATTTTGATAAAATTTTCTATAGACAGTAAAATTTTGAAATTGTTTAAATAAGATTTTGACAAATTTTCTATAAATATAAATTTGAAAACAATTATTCTATACAATCAAATTTTGGCAAATATTCTGTAGAAATAAATTTTTGAGGAAATTTTCTAGTAGAACTAAAGTTTTGAACAAGAATTTTTCTATAGTAACTTAAAGTTTTCGGAAAAAATTTTCTAGTTATAAATACAAATATTGACAAACATATTCATAGAAATAACAAGGTTTGGACCAAATTTTATAGAAATAAAATTTTGACAAAAATTTTCTGGAGAAATAAATTTCTTGAAAAAATTTTCTATTGGAAATAAAATTGTCTGACAAAATTTTTCTAGAGAAATAAATTTTTAGAAAATTCTTCTATATTGAAATACACTTTTGAGAAAATTTTCAGAGAAATAGAAATTTTTGAGAAAATTTTCTATGTGAAATAAATTTTACACAAAATTTCTATAGAATTAAAATTTTGGACAAAATTCTTTCTATGGAAATAAAATCTTGACAGATTTTAGAAACAATTTGTCCAAAATTTAGAACTTCTTAGAATTTTTGTCAAATTTTAATGATTTCAAATTTCCTCATATGGAATATAAAATTTTGACAGAATTTTCTATTAGAGATTTAAATTTTGACAAATTTTCTATAGAAAATTAAATTTTGACCAAATTCTCTGATTGAAATAAAATGTTGAGAAAATTTCTATTGGAAATAAAATTTTGAGAAAATTTTCTATAGAAATTAAATTTTGAGAAATATTCCTTTAGAAATAAAATCTTTGACAACATTTTTATCAAATAAAATTTTGAAGAAAATTATTCTAGCAGAAATAGAAACTGTCGAAAAAAATTAGCTGGAGAAATAAAATTTGATAAAATTTTTCTGGAGAAATTAATGTTGACAAATTTTTCCATAGAATTTGAATTTTGACAAAATTTTCCATAGAATTTAAATTTTGACAAGATTTTCCATAGATTTTAAATTTTGACAAAATTTTCTATACACCGAAAAAAAAGTTTACTATTTTTTATGAAAAATGAACTACCATATAGTAGAATGACCATGGTTTGGCGCCAATCAATTTTTTTCATCTTAGCATAAGTTCATGATTTCTTATAATTAGTATCATGTATTGCATCGCTGATTTTAGTTCATTATATATGCCTGTGGGAAGAATATCAGTTAAACAAATTCAAAATATTCCTTCTATCGGAAAATTACAATTTTTTGGGAAACCTGTATTAAAGAAATTTGGTTTGAAATACTGTTTGTCGTATAATTTTCAAAAAAGTAGAGAAATTGAGGATCAAGTACAACAAAGGCCTGTATACAACTAAGAAATTTTTCGTACAAAAACAAGTAATTTCTATTACCAGCAGTATTTTATTTAAAAAATTATTATTAAAATTACACAAAACCTATGGGTTATGATCATACAATAAAGGAAATATTTTTAAATAGAACGTTGGAATGCAGTTATTGTCGGTAGTTAGTAATTGCTTCTTCAATAAGAGTAATATTCTATGCTTATTAGGACTAAAACTAATTAATTTAAATTTCCATGTTTTCTATCCATATGAAAGATATATGTGGGCATAAGAATGCTATATTTCAATTGGAATTGTCCCAATTCATCGATTTGGCTAATCTTTGTTGGGCGGATTTGTCTTATAAGCACTGAAATTGCAAAGTTAAACAAATATAAGAAAAATATATCAAATTCTATGTTCATAATTGATTTAACTTAACGTTTTTCAAGAGTATTTCCTAAATGCCCAATAAGGATATCAGCTTAATTAGGCATTAAACAGTAAGAATAATTAAAAAAAAAAAATTACCATTACAGAGAACCTGTCTACCTGCAGTGAAAAAAGTTATTTTTAATAAATTTACAATTTTGGTTTTATTAAAAACGGAAAAATACCGTTTATTAGAAAAACTTACCACATTGAAAAATCCATCAGTAGTAACATTATTGGAAATCATCATCCATGACTAATGGGACGTTTTTGAAATTATTCTCAGAATATATTTGAAATAAAAAATATTATATTAGCATAATTTCCACTTGTCAAAGTATAGCATTTAGTAATTTAAGGTGTATATTAATTCGAGTTTAGAGGCAAATCGCATTTTTCATGAATAAGTTTTCTTTAATAATCCAATTATAAAAAAAAATAATCTTTATAAAAAACTTGGTTTGGGCTATTTTCCATCAAGTTATATTTAAATTTGTATCGAAGACGTATAATTTTATACTTTTCTTAGTGATTTATTTTTAATTTTAGCGGCTAAACTCGAATTTAGTACTCACTTGTAGGAATTGCTGTAACATAAAAAATATATATTAAAAAAAATGGTTGCATCTCCAACCTGTGATCCAGATGTATAACAATATAGATCATCCTAATTACCAACTCATGTTTGTATATTTTTTATGTAAATCTATTAAAAAATCCGCGCACTAATTTTTAAAGTATTAAGCAGAAATGATATCAGTTCCTTAATCTGTTGTTTGTTTTTTTATCATAAAAAGCGTTTTGATTCACTCTAAACATCAAGCATCAAATTCACTTCTGCAGTTTCTAAATCATGTTCGCGAATAAAAGTATTCTTCATTAAATAACCCAACCAATACGCGTACGTACAATTTTGCAAAATTTAAATCCACGTGTGCACTTCATAAATGCATTCAACTATAACTGAATAGCAACAATAAACTCAAAGACACAAATAGTCATAAGGGAATACATACCTGCGCGTAAAGAAAAAACAACTCCTCACAACACACACGACGATCCTTTCTTGATCTTGCGCTTTGCAAGAAACAACTCTCACGCACAAAAGATACCAACAACACACAAGGAACATTCCATTGTCTCTAGAATCAAAACAACCAACAACAGCATAAATGACGCAATAACAAACACAAACAATCAAAGACAGATTATACACAAAATGTCTTCTAAAAAATCTCCCTCACCATGATTGCCTCACATTTTCGGCAGTAGCACGTTTTATTGATTAGTTGGAATTCTATCTATAAGTTAAGGTAAAATATATACCAAATCTATGAGGAATCTCTAAAAAAATTATATACACGCCGTCAAGGATTTACTATTAACTACTTTTTATATACTTTATCTAAAATTTCAATGTGAGGAAAAAACACTCCAACATATAATACAAAAAGGGAAATGAATCTGTAGGTAGCTATCGTACGAATAAGGTAATGTCGTTAAGTTAATTTTACTACAAAATTTTTTTTCCATACAAAATTTTTTCTGGTTAGTAAATTGTCCACATTTCGTAGTAAGATTTTTATATTGCCGCATGTATTTTTATAATTAGAATCAACGATGGCATTAACCACTGTGTTTGGAAATTTATTTAAGGGAATCAATTCCCATTTCCGTAGTTAGTGAACTAAAAAAACATTTACTGAATTTTTATAAGTTTTCCTTTAGCTAAATTAATTTTCATGGTGTGGTTCGAAAAATGAACTATATTACAGTAAATTTAGTTGACTATGTGAAAGTTAAAATGGTCCTTAAAATTTAGCAAGACACTTTTTTTTTCTGTGTAGAATAATTTTGAGAAAATTTTC
>PGFW01035649.1:0-11523 GCA_003123925.1 Haematobia irritans | reverse complement strand
AAGACTTGTGAAGAATTGAGTTTAAAAGTTATAACTGTTCAGCCCACATCACCGAAACAAGTTTGATTTCTTATAGTTCATTCAAATTGAGCAAAAGTAGTGATATTTAGTTTTTGTTCTTGTTTAAATAAATAATAAAAAAAACAATAAAATTCATATTTGGATTGCATTTTTAATATAGTGTCAAAACATCATATATAAAAACATATTCTGTATATATGAGTCTTAAGTACTTAAATTTCTTTGAGAAATGACCATTGGTCTCATTTATTTTTGTCTACTCATTGTTGAAAGAAAAACCATCGTTCCACACTTCATTTGCTCCATATTGCCATTATTTAAAATCTTACGATACGCAATGCCAAAGCGTAGTAAAAAAAAGTAATTTATATTGTAATAATTTTTTATTGTAACAATATATATCATCAACGTTAAACAGTTACACGTAAAAACACTTCTTAACTTCTAAACATATATATAGAGCGAAAACGTACTATGATTTTTACCATTTTCTTAATTTCTCAGATTCCATAAAATTGTCCTATCTACCTCCGGAAAATTTTACGTTTATGAGCAAAAGGGTTTACGGAATTTAAAGGTTGTTCGTTGTATTGATTCTGAAGATGCTTAGAGCGACCTCGAGTATCCGCTTTCGTTTACGTTTAAATTTTCTATGAGAGGGTCTAGAAGATGGGGTTGCAAGCAAGGAATCATTCGGAAGTTTTTCTTTGCAGTTGAAGACGTTGGAGAATTCGAAAATGTAAATCTTTTAAAGTTAGATTTTTTTTAGTAGAACCTAAATCCATAGCTTTTGGAGCCAGACTTCATTTTGAGTTTGACGATTTGGATCCATTTTGGTACGCTTTCAATTAATATTAATGGAGATGCTGGTAGTGACTGCTCTACCCAATTGTTCTTCGTTTTCTCTGGCTTGTTGTTCCTCTTCTATTTGTGGAAGTAATTCAGATAATCGATCAGATAAGTGAATCCTCCCTAACTTTGTTGCGTATTTTACTGCTAGCATTAATAGATCGGTACAAGATATAGTTTCAATAAGCTCTTTTGCTCTCATTTCCATTTCATTGCGGCACGCTAATGCAAATAATTTAATGGCAGTTTCTTTAATTGTTTTTTCGGAATTATCCATGGACATTATGGATGCCCTTAGCATTGTATCTTCAAAAACAGATTTCTCGTTTTCCAAATCGCAGAGGGGAAGTTGAAGCGGTAATTCTTGTACCATGGGTCGTGGGTTTTGTCATCGGATAGGATTTTCCTCGACATAAGTACGGCCTGCCCAATATCTGCGATCTTCTGAGAGAAAATAACAAAATAGTTATAGATACACTCGACGATTGCTTTCATAGTTGTCACAAACGGGGTACCAACAGTTGGACTTTAACTAAATAATTGCACCAAAACCCATGGAGTTCGCAGAAAAACAGGAGAACCAAATCAGACGAAACCCAACCAGGTCAGTTTGTCTCTCTGGGGTTAAGGGGCAATGTAATATTTTGCAGACTTAAGTCTCAAAATATTCATTGCCCCTTACCCAGAGAGACAACTGACCTGGTTGGGTTTCTCTGATTGTGGTTCTCCTGTTTTCTGCGACTCCATGGGTTTGGTGCAATTATTTAGTTTAAAGTCCAACTGTTGGTACCCCGTTTGTGACACTATGAAACAATCGTCGAGTGTATCTAATAACTATTTTGTTATTTCTCTCTCAGAAAGATCGCAGATATTGCAGGCCGTATTATGTCGAGGAACATCCTATCCGATGACAAACCCACGACCCATGGTACAAGAATTACCGCTTCCAATTCCCCTCTGCGATTTGGAAAACGAGAAATCTGTTTTTGAAGATACAATGCTAAGGGCATCCATAATGTCCATGGATAATTCCGAAAAAACAATTAAAGAAACTGCCATTAAATTTATTTTGCATTAGCGTGCGCAATGAAATGGAAATGAGAGCAAAAAGCTTATTTGAAAACTATATCTTTGTACCGATCTATTAATGTAGCAGTTAAAATACGCAACAAAGTTAGGGAGGATTCACTTATCTGATCGATTATCTGAATTACTTCCACAAATAGAAGAGGAACAACAAGCCAGAGAAACGAAAGAACAATTGGTAGAGCAGTCACTACCAGCATCTCCATTAATATTATTGAAAGCCTACCAAAATGGATCATCGTCAAACTCAATGAAGTTGGCTCCAAAAGCTATGGATTTAGGTTCTACTAAAAAATCTACACTTAAAAGATTTACATTTTCGAATTCTCCAACGTCTTCACTGCAAAGAAAACTTCCGAATGATTCCTTGCTTGCAACCCCATCTTCTGAGACCTCTCAAGAAAATTTAAACGTAAAGAAAGCGGATACTCAGGTCTCTAAAGCATCTTCAGAATCAATACAACGAACACCTTTAAATTCCGTAAACCCCTTTGCTTCAAAACGTAAAATTTCCGAGGTAGATAGGACAATTTTAATGGGATCTGAGAAATTAAAAATGGTTAAAAAATCATAGTACGTTTCGCTCTATATATATGTTTAGAAATAAGAAGTGTTTTTACGTGTAACTTATTTACGTATGATTGATATATATTTTACAATAAAAATTATTTACAATATAAATTATTTTTTTATACGCTTTGCATTGCGTACGTAGATTTTTAAAATAATGGCATATGGGAGCATGAAGTGTGGACGATGGTTTTTTTCTTTCACAGTATGAGTAACAAAAGTAATGAGACCAAATGGTCATTTTCAAAAAGAATTTAAGTACTTATGGTTCATATATAAGAATATGTTTTTTATATATGATTTTTTGAACACTATATTAAAAAATGCCATCCAAATATGAAATTTATTTTTTTTTTTAATTATTATTTAAACAAGAAGACAACTTAAATATCACTATACTTTATGCTCAATTTGAAAATGAACTATAAGAAATCAAACTTGTTCGGTGATGTGGGTGGACAATAACTTTTCAACTCATTCTTCACAAGTCTTTCTAACAATGATCAATATTATGAAAGGTTATTTAATATATGTGAATTTCCATAGAAATGTAGGCCATCTTTTAAATACTACTTTATTTTAAATACTCGAAATCAAGGAGATTCAAATATTCTACGATGTTCGAATATTTGAATTCATTGAAATGACAGTAAAAACAGCTGTTATAACATTGTTTTAGAAAGTGAGGAAGTAAGTTTGTTGCGAACCATGAACATATTACAAAACATTTCTGTGAAACAATTAAATGTTAAAAATTTTTTTGTTTAAGGAATTTTCGATACATTACGGATTTCTAAACAACCCTAACTACCAGAAAATATTTGATAGAAATGCGAAGAAAATTACAAAAAGAACGGGAGCTTTTAAGGTTTGTTTTTCCTATTATGTTATGGAAAAATGTGATGTCAGTTTGTTATATTTTAGTCATGATGTTAGAACTCTATGATACCTAAAGGAGAAGTAGTGCTACCGCTTGGCTGACCGGGTATTCGACTCATCAAAAGGAATTCACAAATGCAGCGGATTTAGGATGCAATAGGGGGTTTCTATCACGCCATATACTAGCCGAAAGTGTGTAAACACTTAACCTTATGCGACATTTAGCCCTTACTATGCTGTCGCAGGCTACGGTACACAGGATTGGAAATTTCCAAAGGGAGAAATTTGATGAAGAACAATGGGATGTAAGATGGTAATTTATTCAATGTATTACCAAAAACCTTAAATCTTATTTCAGTTTCCAGGAAGTTTCTTGGATTTAGGTTATATTCATCTTTTGAGTTTTGCATTGGTAAACGATTTGCCGGATATGCTTTTAGTAAAATTATCCATAGCCTATAAAGAAGATGGAGTATTTTATAGCTTCCCTGTTTGTGGTGACACATTGTATAGCTACGTTCGTCTCTGCAAACTAGCTGAATTGGAAACGTAGAGGTATCGCACCCCAACATATGCCATTTACACAAGATAATTGCTATACCAAATATCCGCGAAACTATTCAATATAAAATATTTATTTTCAATCTAGATTACGTGTGTGGCTCCTGCCTTAATCGTTGCGTTTTCACAATGCCTGACATCGACACTGACGAAATTGTTTATTAGGATAACCCTACCATGTTTGACGGTTGATGCTTCGACCTAAAAGGAATGGCGAAAAATAATTGCAGTCTTCAATTAGACCTGCTCATTTTGAACAGAGATACCATTGTTGTGCAGCCAGCGCAATCTATAAAGAAATGTTATCGGCAATTGATAAGGGGTGCCGGCACATTTCATCATATTACTTTTGTTTGGCTGGAAGAAAGGACCAAAATCAGCCACCTTTACAGAGGGATGGTCTGGCGATAGTTTCTCTAAAAGATTTGTGGTAAAATGATGGGAAACAATCAGCCACCAAAATCAAAGAGAATAAGAAATTTAAGTTAACTGTAAACATTTCAATTTAACCTTTGTCATTGACTTGCGATTTTAAAGTGGTTTGATAGGATTTAACGTCGTAAGCTTTGGAAAGTGGAAATGAATTTTTGCTGGGAGTTTAAAGTCAAACACTATTAAATGCTATTTTGCCAGCAAAACTATGGTAAGTATATGCGGTAGAAAAACTGTCTCTACAAGAGACTTTTGATGCCATGCCCCCCAGGGAATACCACATTCTTAGTATATTCGGTTGCATGGAAGTACTTTCACCCAATAAGACATATACTTTGCTATAATGACATATCCTTATATGTTTCCATTTTAATGACCCACCTCCTAAAAAGGTGTTCAAATAAATGAAACAATTATTGTTAAGTTAAATAAAAACTTTTATTTTTAAAGTTTTTCAAAAGTATTTAATATACGTATTATTATATTAACAGTATTTTTTATTCTTAAAATATGATATAAAACCATAAATGCTTTATGTTCTCTTAGTAATAGAAATTACAAAAAAAGTCTGGATTACAAATTTAGTGGTATTTGTTGGTTTCTACTGAAATAAGTTAAGTGGAGTGGTGGAATAGTGGTGTTTTGAAGAATTTTGTTTAAAAAATCAGATAATATTTCTTAAGATAATCGAATTTAATAATAGGAAAGAAAAAATAAATTAAAGGGTCGATTATTTTTTTACTTTCGTATTAAATTAACTATATACAATATTTCTTTCTTTAAGCTTCAAAGTTTTTATTTCATACTGTTACGTAGGTTGTCGATGTTTCCGGCATACTATAATAAAGCTATCACAACTTTAAAATTTTAGAATAACTTTAAGAGACTTGTTTTTTTGCACTGTTGAGCCAACCAAATGATTTTGGAATACTTTTTACAGGAATAGCTTCGAAACAATAAAATAATACAAAATTCGGCGCTTAAAACTTAATTGCAAATAAATTATATATTTTTGTGTTAATCTACCATGGCAAGAAGTTTAACTGGGGATGTGGGTGTGCGGGTGTCTGTCGGATGGGTGTCACTTGGAGTAGTAGGTGTTGCAGCTTCAATCAGCAAAATCAACTGTATGTTTTGAGTAATTTGACATGCCTTGCAAAGTGGTTTGTCGAAGACGCTTGCCGTTTTACTGACGACAAACAATAATTCCTTTCTCCTGGGGCTCGCAACTTGCTTATTTATTTCGATTGGCGGGCGATGAATAACATTAGTTTACAGAATTTGTAAGGTCGCGTAGAGGCAATCGTCAGGTACCACATTAACAATTCCGTGCGCTGTATTTTGCCAGAGCATTTGCAGTTTTTAAATGGATTGCTAAATGACTGATATGTAAACAAGATTCTCTACCTTATTCCTGTCTGAACTTCTTGTTGTCTCTAGTAGGAAAATGTTTCGGACGGAACCATATAGATGCCATAGAATGTACTGCAAGCGAACTTCTAATGGAATGATTATCCTCAGCGGCCACAGTTAATAGTTACTTTAAGTTATTTTTATTTGTTTTCGTGGATAGATTATACATAGTTTCTGTTTCGTTTTGTCGGGGCAATCATTTGTTAAATTTAGTAAGTTTTTTGCATAAAAATAGAGAGCCAATGTTATTTATAAATCAAGTGTTTTTATTGAATTTAACAGTTATTTGTTGGATGTGTTGTGTTAGTGTCCAGGATGAGGCAGCGAACCGAAAGGACAGTTTATGTTAGCCATTTATATTAGTTGACAACATCAATCAGTCTATTGTGTATGAAAGAAAAAACAAAAACAACTAACATTGCAAGATTTTTAAATCCTACAATGAGATGCTTCCAATTCAGACACGAATACTCTTTCGGGAGAATCTACATTTCGTTTCATTTCAATATTAAAGAAAAAATTGTAGGTAAAGTTTTCTTCTCTACTTCATACATTTTTATTAAATATAATACAGGCTCGTAAATAATATATTTCGTTTTGTCGTTCTTTACATAAAAATTATGAGGAAACAAAATGCCAAAATAAAGTGCATACTGTTTTATTTATATATTGGTATTTCAGTTACTGCAATAGTGACAAAGGGGGAATACAGGAATGTGTGGTTACTTTTAAACAAATCTCTTTTCAGATATTCAAGAGAAAAGGAAATGTGAGCATTATATAAAATTTCAAATCAACATATTACACTACATTTGAAAAAGTTAATTCGCTTTTGGCAGAAAACAGTCTTAGAACAGCAGAAATTAAAAAGAAAACATATAAAAATATCGATATTGATTATACAGGAAAATTTTCATATGGTATGTTACCAGTTTGGAATGCATAAAGTAGTTGTATTTCAGAATTAATAACTATTTCGAATTCTGCATTAAATATACCAATAGATTATTAGCTACTTTAAGAAAAGTTCTTATTCCTTCATCAAATAATTGCCAAACGGTGTAAAAACAAGATATATTTGCATATTAAAATTTTAGCCTAAAATAATAACATAATATATATATTTAAATTGGTGGTTAAAATATATTTCTACTAACATTAATTTATAGCGAACTAGTTAGTTTAACTCCAAATTATTAATGTTTCTGTTATATATATGGTGCATTAAAGGCGCGTATTTCTCTACGCTCGGTCATCGTTCCGTCGTCATCGTTTCCCTTCTCCTGCGCCCTACGTGCAAATTTCTTGCTCGTTTTTTCTATGCGTAAATTTGTATCAATAGTGGTGTTAAATATCATTATGGTCAATTTTTTGACGCAAATGACTTTGATTCGTTTCTTATAAGACAAATACTTGATCTCCATTTGCATTTCTACGGATCATTCATTTCTGTATGACTATCATTGATGTAACTCTGTTTTATGATTTCCCTTCCTAATTTCTCACGTGGCTTTTTATGAGATTGGGATAACATCGGAATTGCTTCGTTGTGATAGGTAGTCGCTATGCTGACGGTGGATGAATGAATTCGTATTACGTATGTGTGCGATTTCGTTGCAATTGTTGTAGAGAGGACGGTGTCCGTCTGTTTTGTAACAAAATCCTTACTATGACAAAGAGTTATGCTAATTGCTTGGTGTATGTTGCCTAAACTATGATATTTTGATAGCTTTTTCATTGAATATGATCACTCTTTTCAACGTATTTATTTATATGGAACAAACACCAAGGATTATTACAAAATAAGGTATTTTAAAAAATAAAGAATTTTAGAAGGGATATTTAAATATTAAATTAAATCTATTGTAGGATTCCTTTATTATTTGCCAGACCATTTTTCACCATTTTTTTTGAGTTGAAATTTATAGTTTAGAGAGCGATGTACGTAATATATATGTCCGTGGTTATAATCATAACTTTTTACAAAACAGCTTGTACATTAAAGGTTAGTTCCAGTTACCAAAAATGATGTCAAGAAGGTATCGTTCAAAAACGTTTTAAACTTATATTTACTTTTACCCCACAAAAAGTGGCAATTTTTTCCATTGGAATAATTTTGTAATATATTTTTTATGTTAAACTATTCGTTTACTAAATCTAACAGCCGTTATTAATTTATAATTGATTAATTCTTGCAAAAAATACGAATAAAAATTTATTGACTCTGGGCATTACGAAATTTGCACAAATTTCCAATTTGGCTTCCCTTTGAAGGAAGTCACAATATTGAATATCACCTACCATACCTGAATAATTGAATAAATTAAATTTTCAAATTGTGGTGGTTGGTTATTTAATTGATTAAATTTAATTATTTAATTAGTAAATTCTTGTATTTTTTCCGAATATCGAGTGTATCAATAAAATTTTGCTTATTTCACACGGTGATTTTATATTATTAAATATTGTTTCATTGCTAACATTTTGGATGAGATTGGAGAGAACACGTTTACATAAATGTTTTCTATTTATCATATATAAAATTTTTTATTCATAGTCGTACAGTTATTTAAAAGCAACATATACATTTCAGTGTAATTTGATTGGACGTTTAATTTATTCTTTTTTAGAGCTTTAGGTCTGAAATCCCCGACTTCTATTAGAACGATGCATATTAGTTCTCCATTTTCTCACATACATGGACACGAATCCGGACTCGGTAAAGCCGCAAGGGCAACAGAGGATGCTCGTTTTTAATACATATTTCGGGAGTGCTACGTATTTTATATTGTATATTTTTTTTCAATATTTATATTTTTTTTAGAAAACAAAAAAAACAGATTCTTGGGCGCAAAATATTCTTAAATTGAATTCGTGTTTTTAATAGATTCCTAAACTAAAGTTTTTCTTCTTTTGCAGTGCTGTGTTAGCACGATTTATCTACTGAAGTTTCTAACAATTTCGACTTGAGTGTAAGTCTATACCGAAAATCCAATACCAAGACGATAATACTGGCGATGGAAGCAAGCCATTTATAAGCTCGGAAATTTAAAGCTTTTTTAAAGATTGTATTGGGGCAACTTCTAAGTTGAGTTTCAGGTGAGATAAGATAAGATTTCAGACAGGAACTTTTAGGAAAAACATCTTATCTACACTGATGTCAAAAATGATATGGTTGCATAAGATTAGAAGGAATATATGTTTTACGAAAAGACTATTTGATTATATTTGCAAAAAAACAATATAATACCATAAATTTTGATAACAAAAGTTATATGAAGGTCATTAAATGATACATATTACCAAAATATAATTTATATAACGAACTTAATATTAATGTATAATATATATTACAAGAATGGATTTTACGGTTTCCTGTGAGTAGTGTTAGCTGCAGTTAATTAAGTTTGTGATAGATTATGAACAGAATATCCTAACTTTATAACACTGCAATTTTTGATTATAGCTTGCAATATGATTACCTGTGCACACTCAGATGTCAATGACCGTAGATTGTATTCATAGCATTTTGACTCTTGTCTGAAATGAAAATTATGATTTGATTTGTTTTAACCATTCATTTATAAGGAATCGATAAGATTGGAATAAATCTCGAAGGCACAATCATTATTAGTAATCACCAATGTGGTATCACAATGGATGAATAGTCTACAGTGAGCCTGTAACATCGGAGCTGCCACTAACCTAACTAGTATCATTATGTCATTTACTTTTTTGTACCTTAATTTACTTGACTATCATTAATAACTTGTTTTTTCCGTGCTCTGTGTATTTCTGACGGTCGGGCACCAATATTTCTTTTTTCAACATCCGCCTCAACAAGATTGACCCAGAGGTTTTGTAGGGGAATTCATATAACTTTAGCTGCGAGGGAGGAACATCTAGTTTATTGTTTTTTTAATTTTTTCCATAACACGTTCAGGCTTATGCAGTCATCGGTTGTAGCGAAATTCTTTCTATGAAGTCTTGGATTGAAATATTCTACGTAATTGAATCCATATCTTTTAGACGGATGCCAGTTATTTTTTGTGCAGGTATAATATTGTAATGGCCATTGCTGTTATAACACGATTCGCCCTCCAAAAGAAATATGATCCCAGAACGTAAGCATTTAAACTAAATGCCGTATCTGAAACGGACATTAACATTTTTATCTTGAATTCATTTCTGTAACCTTTGAAATGCTTACCGTTCAACGAATACACAAAAAAACCATTGATTGAGGTAAAGTTTGCCGTTTAACATCTGTGTTTCATGAAATGCCTTATGGTAATTTTTGGCATTATTTTCAACATATCACGATCATGGGTGTTCCAGGAAGCGTATTCCTGTAAGCTTGGGAAATCCTTCTATAAAAGACCATGCACTGGCGAATTTCTCATTTTACAGTCAGAGCATTGGAGCGCCCAACAATGCTTCTTTTCTTGATATCAAAGCAATTAATACTCCTGTTACACATGCCAGTTGCCTTCCGGCAATTAGCCCATTCGGGATATAGTAAATGCTGTCATGCATTCTAGATACGTTAAATAGGGAAACTTGCCTTAACACTGTAGCTGATTCACGGAAATGCTTAAATTGTCACGAAATGGCCGATTAACATCTGAATTCGATTTGCCTTACTTCTGATTGGAATATTTTCTGCGCTAAAATTTAGCATGCGATCGTAAGTGTTTCATTTGCACACTCATAGACTCATCAACGTTCAACCACATTTCTTCTCACGGCGGTGCCATTCGCATTCGATCGGGAAATTCCTTTAAACAAACTCCGTTGCGCAGTTATCTCATGGTGTGGGGTCAGGCTTCTATCATTTTCATCCATTTCTTTTATCACGTTCCAGCTCTATATTTTGATCCGCTGCACTTTCATCGGGATCCCGCTGTATTCCAGGAGACGCGGGAATCATGATTAAAATCCATATCTAAATAATCAACAGGGGACAAAACTTATTATTTTAAATCTTTTAGTATCAATATATAAAATTAGGTGACGGAACTGTGCTCATTATGGCAATCTAAAAAAGTTATCACTTTGTATCCAAACAAATTACCACTTAGTATATTTATAAAATTAGAAGAACAGTTACGTGTTGAATACTAGAGCTATTCGATTAAAGAATAACTATACTTTTTT
Source organism: Haematobia irritans (assembly GCA_003123925.1). NCBI lineage: Eukaryota > Metazoa > Arthropoda > Insecta > Diptera > Muscidae > Haematobia > Haematobia irritans. The sequence goes on along the minus strand of PGFW01035649.1, from coordinate 555 downwards.
TACGATCGAAATTATTGGTACGAATTGCAGAATGCCATTACAGCACTACTACTTAATATATCATTGTAGTTTAGACACCTGGACTTGTCTTTTTACGATCCGTTTTGAGGACAATAGACAGAAGAAAATCACACAAGCACCGCGTTCAGGGCGGAGCCACGGGACGACTTCATTCGAAGTTGTTTAGCCAAATTAAAACAACGTAAGAGCCTAACGGCGTTCAAACTCTCGTCCTACCGACCATGCTTCTTCCTTTGGCTTCTAATGACCACCAGATCAGCTCTTGCCGACGAAAGAATGAGTTGAAAAGTTATTGTCCACCCACATCACCGAACAAGTTTGATTTCTTATAGTTCATTTTCAAATTGAGCATAAAGTAGTGGATATTTAGTTTGTCTTCTTGTTTAAATAAATAATTAAAAAAAAATAAATTCATATTTGGATGCATTTTTTTAATATAGTGTTCAAAAATCATATATAAAAACATATTCTTATATATGAATCTAAGTACTTAAATTTCTTTTGAGAAATGACCATTGGTCTCATTACTTTTGT
>PGFW01035647.1:23918-36345 GCA_003123925.1 Haematobia irritans | reverse complement strand
AAACTGTAGTATATTCCCAAAATTTCATTCATGCATCTGTACTCTCTAACACTCCGATTGGAACTTTATACACGGATCGTCAAAGTACGATGATAACATCGCTTATGCAGTCGGTTGAACGAATACTCGGCAGAGGTATTGGGGGCAGAATTAATTAACACCATTTATCGTCTATCTTTTACAGCTGAAGCTGCTGGCATCATTTCGCGCCATAAACCTTGCAGTTCACAAACAAAATGAAACGATATTGTTCGGACAGCTTTCCGTATTAAAAGGCTGTGCGTAAACATTCAAAACTGTAAATGGAATTCCAAGTCCAAACCAATAAGAGACAATTAACGGAAACACAGTAAAAGAAATTATCTGTCTTGCGTTACCCGGTATGTAGGGTATACCTGGCAAATGTTAATGCTGATCAGCTGCAAAAGGAGGCTTGTTTAGCACCGTTGAAACGAACTAACCATTAACTGGAAAGATTAGATCTAAAAAAATTTGCCTGATATTCAAAAAACTTAAAGATCACAGAACATAGCTAGAACACAACTACAAACCATCGATTACAGCCGTTATTTACCCACCAAATTATGTCACTCCTCTCTATCCAACCAATATTGAAAAGCACAAGATACGGATTTTCTCACGCCTTCGGATGGGTCACACAATTGCAACCCATCAACATCTTCTAAATGAAAATGCTAACCATTTGTGCCCAAAATGTGGTCTAATTTACTCTGTTATACATATAATCGAAACCTGCAACTCTATTGCACATTACCCGAAAGCAACTTCTTAATAACAAAGGAATGGAACGCTTCTCTTCAGCAACCCTTGCGGAGAAAACATCAATTTTAATATTCAAATTCATATCAACAGTATAAACATTAAGATATGAGTTACTACTAATTACACTAAGTTGGTTAAATTTATACAACTGGTAATAGCTGAGGATTGGCCTTAGCAGCCAATGCTACTTTTCCTTTCTCTGGTTTTTTTATCATACATTTAACTGTATGATTTAAAATAAACAAGTAAATACAATAAATAAAATAAAACTTTTTCTATATGACTGAGAATAAAAAATTGACAAAAAAATTTTCAGTATAGAAATACAAATTTTTGACATAATACAGCATTTTCTAGAGACGAAATAAAAATTTCTACAGAAATAAAATTTGGACAATAAATTTTCTATAGAAATAAAATTTGGACGAAATTTTCTATAGAAATACAATTTGACAAAAATTTCGATAGCAAATTAAAAATTTTTGACAAAATTTTCCATAAAAAGAAAATTTTGACAAAACTCTTCCATAGAATAAAAATTTTGACAAAAATGACGTTTGCAATCACATCAATAAAATTTTTTTTATGAATCAATTAAAAAATTAATTGAAATTTGCTAATTTGTCAGCACATTTTCTAAAATTAACCAAAACTTTCCTTTATGGTGGGTTCACTGTTTTTTGAGTGTAATATTAATATATTAATTTATTTCATTAGGTAATGAATTAAATTAAAATCGCAACTTATGTACCCTCCACCATTGCGTAGAAAGTTCTACTAAAGACTGTCATCCTACAATCGAATTACTTGGGGTGTCTTAAATCCATGTGGAGGTAGATAAAGAGACTATTTACCTTATAAGGGGAGTCACCGTGGTAAACATGCCCGCCTTTATATACACAAGATCGTGGGTTCAAACCTGCCGTTCGACCAAACACCAAAAAAGTTAATTCAGAGGTGGATTATCCCACCTCAGTAATGCTGGTGAAATTTCTGAGTGTTTCAAAGCTTCTCTAAGTGGTTTCACTGCAATGTGGAACGCCGTTAGGACTCGGCTATAAAAAGGAGGTCCCTTGTCATTGAGCTTAACATAGATCGGCAGGCCACTCAGTGAGAGAGAAGTTCACCAACTGTGGAATCACAATGAGACTGAATAGTCTAAGTGAGCCTGAAATATCTGGCTGCCTAACGAACCTACCTAACCTAACCTACCTATATAAGCCAATTAAGTTCTTGATTGGTTTATATAGAGGAGTCTATAGAGGGCCAAATTTCAAGTGAATCGGATGAAATTTGCACCTGCAGGAAGGAAATCAAATCTGGGTATCGATATGGGGGCTATATATATATAAAGTGATGTGAAAAATAAGAGAACCACCTGAAGTTCTATAAATAGAATTTTTTGTTTACTTTAAACAAACAATTTTTAAAACAGGTTTTTGTATGCATTATTACTTAGTCTTNTTGGGATCAAAAATTGGGTATGTAAACTTCTTTATTGGAAGCTCTTTTCTTGCTGGAAAGTTTCCGTATAATTTTTGTTTTTTCTTATTCGAGACACAATTTAACTCGCCAATTTATCCTCACAACATTTGCTAAATTTTTAGAAATGCTTACCAATCATTGCCACAGGTTAGAAACAATTTCGGAGACCATGGTGAAAATTCCATGTAATTGATACCAGCCTCATGCAACTGCAAAACGTGCAACTGTTGATTTGGATAATTCGTGGAGCACTTGTGCATACATCCTTCATCCGTAAGCACATAGTAGACATCTTTCTGTTGAGCATCAAGACAAAGGTGTACGGCATGAGGATGGCGATTAGCTTCCAATAAACTAGGTTTGAAATCGAAAAATAAGCCTTCAGCATTTCCATCAACACGATCTAATTTCATTAAAGCCAATCCCAGGAGATATGGGCTGTTTATAAGAGACAGGGGTATAACGGGTAATGGAACCATCCCTAGACAAAGCCAATAGAGGTTCGATGTCAAAGAGTTTAGTTTCACTGACACTATGTGGTATCCACTTCAAACACGCTATAGGTTCACTGCTGGATGAGGTTAGGCGCTGGGACATTGCTATTTGTGGTCTTTGTATGTTACTGATGTCATAGACATAAACGGAGCCATTGTAGAGTCCAACGGCCAGCAGTTGAGGAGCAAATGGTGAAAATTCGACACACTGGACAGGAGCATTAAAATAATAGGTTCTCTCCGGATTCACAGGATTCTTAATGTTCCAAATACAAACACACCCACGTTGTGGTATGGAGGCACATACTGATCCAAATGTCCCATAAGCAACAGCTAATATATCACCATGACTAGGACACCAACTAAGATCGGATATGGCCTTACTGTCACCATCTTGTGGGTTTATAGAAAACGTCCAAAGAAGGTCAACGCGATAGCTGTAGCGTACCTCAAAGGCCAAAGGATCTGGTAGGGTCATATTACGAAATCTTCTCTGGGGCAATTCGTAATTATTTCCAGCCAAAATGCGCATGGTCAACATCAAAGCCAGATTGAATTGGGGAGTCCTATTGATGTCCGCAAATTGATCAACACCGCCCACTTTGTAGGTGGTAACCTGGATTTTCTTTTTCCCATCAACATCAACACTTTGTGTTGTTTGTTCCAAGTCCTTATAGGTATCGAACATTTCGAAATTTGATACATATGAACCCACATTGTCCTTGGCAATTGAATCCGTGTTAACTGCACGTGTCTTGGTTAGCACAACCGATGTTTGTGTCTCCACCGGAAAACATGTACGTTTACGGCCTTGTCCCTCAGTTAGGTATTCATAATGTTCATTATCCTCCTGCACCAAGCGACCTTCTTCAGTATTTTTCAGTACCGTGCTACTACGCTGTTCGAATAAAACAATGTCCGATGTTTTCTTCAGAGTTATCTTAATGAATGGATTCATACGCTGTATAGGGTTTCGTGTTGCACTACGTAATTGACATCCAATGTCAGGCCTTATTTCCACCTTCATTTTACTCTCCTTAATCTAAAAGCGAATTCAATCTGTTAGAAATCTCTGAGAAAAATAATAGAACAACATCCTACCCCATTTTCAATATCATCCAAATTTGTTCTAATTGAGCCGAGCCCCTTTTGCGGCGGAATCATTGGATCATCTTGTTCTTCGCTTCTTACTGATTCTTGACTCTCTAAAGTTTCATGTTTATTAATTTTAATATTTAATTTTTCAAATTTCTCCCTTAAATAGTCTTCCGGATTCAAAGGCATTGTGGCTACAAGTGTCTCTTGAAATACCGACAGCAGTTGGCTACCTTGGTTGCATTGTCCTATAATTGTTTGTAGCAAACTTAGCAACGGTTCAGTTGTTATCTATACAACGGGCTTGGGAGGAGAGAGAGACTACCGACTGCGACGCAAGCCAAAGCATGGAATTCCAAATATCATGCTTGAGTACGGACGATAGTTTGGTCGAACCTTCCAGGCAGTTGCAGGCCAACGCCGTATGACATATGGTTCGCAAAGTCGAATGGCGACTCGGAGGAGGCCATGGGGACTACCGCGGGTTACAGACAACGTACTCGTTACGCAGACCGGCTACCGCCTATACCCTTCATCGGCTCACTGAGCAATGTTCGATGCCATCCTGCACAATAACACAAATGTTTTTTCTGTTATTTGGATCTGCAACGTGCCTATCCATCAATTAAAAATAAGATCCAGCTGAATATTCCCAAACGGCGGATATAACACCTTTCGGCCTCTCTCGATTCAAGCGGATGGATTTGCGTTGCGGAAACGCTGCGCAAGACGGTTCAGAGGACCATATGGACGACATATTCCGAGACATTAAACTTTTGTTTTTCATCTTACATTGATAAGACAGTCCTCAGTAAGTGCTCGAGCTCGGAACAAGGCATCATGAAGAGTCACTCCGAATTGTATTTTGAGAACGCCTACGCAAGTAAGGCGAGCAGATTGATAGCTGTGAGAACCTTGTGTTGCCGAAGTGTGCAGTTTGGGGAAATCGGGCAAATCGATTTTTTGGGACTAGCCAACCGAAAATGACATCCAAGATTGGCTACAAACCCGAAGGCAGCAGCGCAGTCTGAATGACGATAAGTAACTTTCCCGACCGCCTAGAGCACAGGCCAGAACGAGCATTGAAAAAGTTCTTGGAGAAGTACATTCGGTCTATTAGGACATATCACATCTTCCGTAACGCAGTAATCAAGGCCAAAAAAGCTTTTGCGAAGAACCGCCTATATGACATGACAATTAAGAGAGAAGTGACCGATCACACCCAAGCTCAGTTTGGCGGACACGAGGCTAGCCCGCCTGCACCGAGGAATAGCGTTTCAGGCTTGGCAAAGCATAGCTGAACGCAGACTAGTGCTTAATTAGCTCAGCAGTAAAATGCGATGCAATAACTTGACATTAACAGCTGATCGTTCCAGCGAAGCTGTTGGAGACAGTAAAGTTCATCAAATTGTCAACCGGGGGAAAGGCCAACCTGTTGTGGGATATTTTACTCTTTAAAAGTTAACACCGAGGCCACAACACGCGATATAGCCACGCTAGCGATCGCGGAACTAGTTGCTATATACCAAAGGCAGATAGAACATTTTCAATATTTGTTGAAGACAGAAAGTTTCACGAAGTTCTTCACGGGGACGCGATAGCGAGCCCGCTTGTGGCTTCGCGTTTCGACAATAACGTGAAATCAGGAACATTGTCCACCCACGAAGAATACGACACGCTGGATTATATTAAGGCCAGTTTTCCGACCGACATCCGGTCACATGGGCTGGGGTCGAAGAAAGAAGCAATCATCATCCAGCGGATTTTCTGTCTCGAATTTGCGCCGCGTCTACTAGAAAACGACATATAATTTCGATGGAGACTGGCTGAAGGGACGCAAGGAGTCATGGATACCAAGATCTTAGACGCACTTCTACAATTACTGGGTAAAGTAATAAATTCATTGTCTTTTAAAACTTTCTCATCTCTTCGAGATCTTCCGCGGCCCGTTTGCTTCACTGTGATGTGAGCAATGAATTGATGCAGAGGCACCTTTGTGTGCCAAGTGTCTGTTTCGACGCCAAATTATCAAGCTAATTCGACATGTATTCTATCACAGCCCAGGTCGAAAAGCAACGGATCAAGATTTGTTTTGCAAGGAATTTCGTGGTGGCCCATCTTAATGCTCGAACAGACATCGCAGAAATTTGGTTCGAACTTGTGTGATTTGTCACGGAAACAAGTCGAGGGATCCGTCACAACGTAAGAGTCAGCTGTAAGGTGAATTTGGTACCGTATGATTTCAACGCGATTTGATACGTACATATCGGACATTATTGGGTCCATTGACCTCCATCATAGGGGTCAATCGGTTATGTGCCTTTCCACTATAATATTGATCGGTTTTTCCGTTGGCCAGTCTGCCTATAGGCCGATACCAGATATTAACTGGCCTGAAACAGTGGCTTTTGCTGTTTATAAGTGGTTGGATATCAGTTATATGGTCGTGACCTGGCGCATATCACGTCGGATTTGGGGCGGCAATGGTTGAATCCCGAAATTTTGTAAGAGAGGGCGTTATGCAGATGCTTGGGATCCAACACGTTTTTGAAAACCACAGCGAATACGCCACCCACGGACACGACACCGGAGTCGGAGCAAATGGAAATGGTGGAACGTTTTGGCAGCCGCACGCTCAAACAGTCGATAGAGAAGTCACCAAAAGCCTAACGACTGGTGTCCATACTTCCATCTAGTTCTTGCTTGGACTACGGCATCCTATAAAGCGAGGAATAGTTAAATGGCGAGCCCAGCTGAAATGTTATTTGCGCACGCGCATCCGAGTGCCTGGTGAGTTTTTTGGTCCAATCGGCTATTGGACATCGCCGAGGAACGAACTCAGGAGTTTATCAAGCAATTGCCGTAAGTGGCAGATCTTATTGCCTATATGAAGAATTCTCGTCATATGTGCGGTAAATTCATTAGTTCTGACTTGGATTCATGTCAAATAATGTAGTTGTAAGAAATGACCAGTGTATGTGCCCCTTTACAAGCCACCATACGAAGGGACCTTTGAAGGAAGTTAGGCTTATAAAAGGAAATAACATTTAAAGCTAACATCGCGTGGACGGACAGTGTGCGTGTCATAGACCGTTTAAAGGCCCCCCTACATCCGGCTGACATGGCACCAAGCTACAACCTCAGCTCCAACCATAATAAAGCCTCAATCGATTGCCCCACCTGAAACGTCAAGTGAACCGACCAGTGAAGGAAGTGGTATCGAGAGCAGTTCGGAGACCGTGCCTGATCCGCCCAACTGCAACCCGGAATGCGACAAGAACAAGGTTACAAGATCAGGAAGACATGTCCAATTCCCAGCTCGGTATCTGTAGCTTGGTCACTAAAGGGGGAGCCCATGTGGCAACCCACAATACTGCTTCACTAATTTTCACTAGTCCGTTTTAATCCACATTCCTTGTACAAAGCTTTTACTAACACAAACTTAGTTTTTTATGTATCTTATCATTACATCGAATAAGAATTAACTAGGCATCAACGATCAACATACTTTTCTCTATCTCTTTGCTTTTGAAACCGTTAAGCGTAAGCAATGTAAAGGTTACAGTTTCTAATAAAATATATTTTTAGTAAAATCGTAAAATTTGATTTATTGGATGAACAAACATCCAAAAACTTAAGTTATAATAATTCAACCATTTTATGAATTTTTGTTTCATACTATTTAAAAACATTGAATAAGATAATAAACTCAATTTTGGTTCTCATTTTTGCTTACGATGTAAATTATAGCGTCTTGAAATAAGCCGTAGTCAAAATGACGAAGGATGACGTTAGTGTACAAAAAATAAAGATGACTTTCCAGGGTTAAATCATTCTTCAGGTTCATATACCGTATTGTTGATGTATCTAGATCAAGTTGATATTGTTTTTTTTTTTTTTACGTGGATGACGCCACACGCGATGCAGTATTTTTCTTTTTAATGTCTCAGATATTTTGCTTTTTCTTCCACTTGTTTCTCGTTTATCTTCATACTTTAAAGCATTTTCTACCACAATTTTTGAGCTTTGAATGATTTCATCAATGTTTCTTTGAGAATTACCATCTTGATGATAGACTACTATAGAAATATAATAGTCTATCTTTTTACTCACTTTTGCGTAAAAAAGTTGAAAGAAATTACTTCTGACTTTAATATTTTTTTGGTAACTTTAAAATTGGCTCTATTTTATTTCACACTTGTTATACCCTGCGCCACACTGTGGAACAGGGTATTATAAAGTTAGTGCATATGTTTGTGAACACCCCAGCAAGGAGACGATATATGACACATGTGTTCTTTGGCAATAATGCTCAGGGTGGGCCCTGAGTCGATATAGACCATGTCCGTCCGTCCGTCCTTCTGTCTGTGAACACATTTTTGTGATCAAAGTCTAGGTCGCAATTTAAGTCCAATCGCCTTCAAATTTGGCACATGTTCCTAATTTGGGTCAGAATAGAACCCTATTGATTTTGGAAGAAATCGGTTCAGATTTAGATATAGCTCCCATATATATCTTTCGCCCGATATGCACTAATATGGACCCAGCAGCCAGAGTTTTATACCGATTTGCTTGGAATTTTGTACAAACATAACACTTAGTCGTATAGTCAAGTGTGCAAAATTTGATTGAAATCGGTTCAGATTTAGATATAGCTCCCATATATATCTTTCGCCCGATGTGGACTTAATATTGGCCTCAGAAGCCAGAATTTTGGCCCAATTTGGTTGAAATTTTGCACTAGGAGTACAAATTAGTAGTATAGTCAAAGTGTGCAAAATTGATTTGAAATCAGTTCAGATTTAGATATAGCTCCCATATATATCTTTCGCCCGATATGGACTAATATGGTCCTAAAAGCCAGAGTTTTGGCCCAATTTGGTTCAAATTTTGCACAGGGAGTAGAATTAGCATTGTAGCTATGCATGCCAAATTTGGTTGAAATCGGTTCAGATTTAGATATAGATCCCATATATAGCTTTCGCCCGATTTACACTCATATGACCACAGAGGCCAATTTTTTGCTCCGATTTAATTGAAATTTTGCACAGGGAGTAGAATTAGCATTGTCGCTATGCGTGCCAAATTTGATTAAAATCGGTTCAGATTTAGATATAGCTCCCATATATATGTTTTTCTGATTTCGACAAAAATGGTCAAAATACCAACATTTTCCGTCCGTTAAATCGCCACTGCTTAGTCGAAAAGTGTTAAAAAATGACTCTAATTTTCCTAAACTTCTAATACATATATATCGAGCGATAAATCATAAATAAACTTTTTCGAAGTTTCCTTAAAAATGCTTCAGATTTAAATGTTTCCCATATTTTTTGTACTAAAATTGTGTTCCACCCTAGTGCATTAGCCAACTTAAATTTTGAGTCTATAGATTTTGTAAAAGTCTATCAAATTCTGTCCAAATCGAGTGATATTTAAATGTATGTATTTGTGACAAACCTTTTATATATAGCACCCAACACATTTGACGGATGTGATATGGTATCGAAAATTTAGATCTACAAAGTGGTGCAGGGTATAATATAGTCGGCCCCGCCCGACTTTAGACTTTCCTTACTTGTTTAACTTTAAAATTGGCTCTATTTAATTTCACACTTGTTTTTCTACAATCTTTATTCAAACATCGATGAATTAAGAACTGTTGCTTCAATTACAGAAAAAATAACGGGATAATAATAAGGAACAAGACTAATATAATGCATAACAAAAACCGTTTTAAAAAATTGTTTGTGTTAAAGTAAACAAAAAAATTCTATTTATAGAACTTCAGGTGGTTCTCTTATTTTTCACATCACTTATATATATATAGCCCCCATATCGATACCCAGATTTGATTTCCTTCCTGCAGGTGCAAATTTCATCCGATTTCACTTGAAATTGGCCCTCTATAGACTCCTCTATATAAAACCAATCAAGAACTTAATTGGCTTATATAGGTAGGTTAGGTTAGGTAGGTTCGTTAGGCAGCCAGATATTTCAGGCTCACTTAGACTATTTCAGTCCATTGGTGAATTCCACAGTGGTGAACTTCTCTCTTATCACTGAGTGCTGCCCGATTCTATGTTAAGCTCAATGACAAGGGACCTCCTTTTTATAGCCGAGTCCTAACGGCGTTCCACATTGCAGTGAAACCACTTAGAGAAGCTTTGAAACACTCAGAAATTTCACCAGCATTACTGAGGTGGGATAATCCACCTCTGAATAACTTTTTGGTGTTTGGTCGAACCAGGGTTTGAACCCACGATCTTGTGTATACAAGGCGGGCATGTTAACCACGGTGACTCCCTTATATAGGTAAATAATCTACCTCCACATGGATTAAGACACCCCAAGTAATTCGATTGTAGATGACAGTCTTTAGTAGAACTTTCTACGCAATGGTGGAGGGTACATAAGTTGCGATTTTAATTTAATTCATTTACCTAATGAATAAATTAATATAATTAATATTACACTCACAAACAGTGATGAACCCACCTAAAAGGAAAGTTTTGGTTAATTTAGAAAATGATGCTGACAAATTAGCAAATTTCAATTAATTTTTTAATTGATTCATAAAAAAAATTTTATTGATGTTGATTGCAAACTCAATTTTTGTCAAAATTTTATTTCTATGGAAAATTTTGTCAAAATTTTATTTCTATGGAAAATTTTGTCAAAATTTTTTTCATATAGAAATTTGTGTACAAATTGTATTTCTATAGAAAAATTTCGTCCAAATTTTGATTTCTATAGAAAATTTTTCCCAAATTTTTATTTTTCTGTAGAAATTTTTTATTTCTTAGAAATGTATTATGTCAAATTTTATTCTATAGTGAAATTTTGTCAAAATTTTATTTCTATAGGAAAATTTTGTCAACAGTTATTTTTATAGGAAAATTTTGTCAATATTGTATTTCTATAGAATTTTTTGTCATTTTATTTCTATAGAAAATTTTGTTACAATTTTATTTCTGTAGAAAATTTTGTCAGAATTTTATTTCTATAGAAAATTTCGTCAAAATTTTATTTCTGTAGAAAATTTCTTATTTTGTCAATATTTCATATCTATAAAGAAAATGTTGTCAAATTTTATTTGCTATAGAAAATTTCGTCCAAAATTTATTTCTGTAGAAAATTTCTTTATTTTCTCTCAAATATTTCATATCTAAAGAAAGTGTTGTCAAAATTTTATTTCTATAGGAAAATTTTGTCAAAATTATATTTCCATAGAGGATTTGCCAAAATTTATTTATGTAGAAAATTTTGTCAAAATTTTATTTCTGAAAGAAAATTTGTTATTTCTATAGAAAATTTGGTCAAAATTTTATTTTTATAGAAAATTTGTCAATATTTATTTCTTAAAGATTTTTTATTTCTCTGTAGAAAATTGTAACTTCTATACGAAAATGATGTCAAAATTTTATTTCTATACGAAAATTTTGTCAACATTTATTTTTATAAAAATTTTATTTCTATAAATTTTACAAAGATTGCTATTTTCATAGAAAATTTTTGTACATTTTATTTCTATAGAAATTTTGTCTACAATTTTATTTCTGTAGAAAATTTTTGTCAGAATATTTTATTTCTATAAGAAAATTCGCCAAAATTTTATTTCTGTAGAAAATATCTTATTTGTCAAATATTATCATATCTAAAGAAATTTACCTCAACATATTATTCTCTATCAAATTTTGCAAAATTATATTTCCATAGAAGGATTTGCCTAAAATTTTATTTATATAGAAAATTTTGTCAAAATTTTATTTCTAAAGAAAATTTTATTTCTATAAAAAATTGGTGTCAAAAATTATATTCCATAGAAGGATTGTGTCAAAAATTCTTTATTTTATAGAAGGATTTGTCAAAAATTTTGTTTCTATAGAAAATCTTTGTGTCAAAATTTTATTTCTATAGAAAAAAAAATTTATTTCTATAGAAAATTTTATCAAAATTTTATTTCTATAGAAAATTTTGTTCAAATTTTATTTCTGTAGAAATTTTTTATTTCTCTAGAAAATTGTACTTCTATAGAAAATGATGTCAAATTTTTTTTTCTATAGAAAATTTTGTCAACATTTATTATTTTTTTAGAAAATTTTGTCAACATTTATTTCTATAGCAAATATTGTCAACATTTTATTTCTATAAAAAATTTTGTCAAAATTGTATTTCTATAGAAATTTTTGTCATTTTATTTCTATAGAAAATTTTGTTACAATTTTATTTCTGTAGAAAATTTTGTCAAAATTTTATTTCTATAGAAAATTTTGTCAACATTTTATTTCCATAGAAGGATTTGCCAGATTTTTATTTATATAGAAAATTTTGTCAAAATTTTATTTCTAAAGAAAATTTTATTTCTATAAAAAATTTTGTCAAAATTTTATTTCTATACAAAATTTTGTCAAAATTTCATATCTATAGAAATTTTTGTCAATATTTTTTTTCTATAAAAAATTTTGAAAAAAAATCTATAGGAAAATTTATGAAGTACCTCTTAGTTGAAGAGGAATATTTTACATTTTTTGGGTAGAATTCTACCAACTGTGGCAACCGTGTTTGTAAGG
>PGFW01035626.1:0-10503 GCA_003123925.1 Haematobia irritans | reverse complement strand
TGAGTTTTGCAATCGATGTCGGTTAAAGTTTGAAAAATTTAAACTTTTTTATAAAAACCGCTACAATTTTCACTCATTTCCTTAACCAACTTTGTTTCCTTAATTTTATTAAAAAAATGATTGTATCAATTTTTTCATTAAAGGCGTAACTATCACTTTCGAATTTTTGATTAAAAAATTGATTTATCAATTAATTTTTTTATTAAAAATTTAAAAGTACCAATCGTATTTTTGACTGACCTATTCTTCCGAGCTTAATTAAAAAGTTAATTGTATCAATTAATTTTTAATTAAAAAATTTTAAAATTTTTTATAGATTTAAATAATTGACGTAATTAACTTTTTGTTTCTACTTTGATTAAAAAGTTTATTGTATCAATTAATTTATTAATTGAAATTTTTGCAACTTCAATCAACTTTTTATTTGGTGATATTTTTCTTGTTTAATAAAACGAATGTGGATATTCGTAATCATACCGATATATCCATTTTATTAGCCATTACACATATTTCACAAATATAGGTATTAGAGAAATAGTATTTAGATGATATATATATTAGTTATAACTAAATTTATAACTGATTAAAATATTATTAGATACACCTTTGTAACACATTCGTGGACATTCGATCGAAAATAACTTAAGATATTTTTCCATGTATCGAAATCCCAATTCGTTCGTCTCAAAGCAAACGAAACTACCTTCAACGCATCATGAGTGAATGTTTACTAAAGGCTATATTTCATTTAGCTTCATTTTCTATATGATTTCATTCAATTTAAATATCAAAATTCAAAATGATAAATATTATTTATAAATTAAGCCATCAATAGTTGCATCGATTATTTCTGGGCTGCAGGTTAGCTGGCACAATTTTTCACTGAGAATGGGCATTATCGTCATATTTAAAAAGACTATTTATGGTATGTTGCACAATAGAGGATAATTTTATTATATTTCTATGATTATCACATATAATCTTGTCCATAGTAATTGGGGCGCATTGATACTTTCCTATATGGACGAAGGGTTTCTCTACATATGCGTTACAATTTGTAAACGCTTTAAAAGAGAAACCATACTAGATCATAAGGTTTTTAATTTTATTATCCTAATTTCATAGTAAATAATAAAATCAACACCCTTTGTACTCGTTTGGATCGGCGTTTTAAACAAATTCAAATTTATTATGAATAAGAACTATAGAATATGAACTTTATTTCAATTTTGAAATTTCTTAATTACACTACATTATTCTCTTGTATATTTGTTGTGTTCACCGATTTATTTTATTAACCTCAAAAAGATAGAGCTTATTCACTGCCATATTTTATTCTATTAATGTAGTGCTTTCAATAGACATATTGTTACAAACTCATTAATGCATTTTTATTTATCAAGTATATCTCTATCAGTAATCGAGTAAGTAGACCATTATTATTGTTATACACAATTAATTTTTAATTGAAATTCCGTCATTATGGCAATGTTAGAAAAAATATTTCAAATTAAAAAGTTAATTGAAGTTGAAAAATTTTTAATAAAAAAACATATTTTTAATTTTTATTAAACATTTAATTGAAACCATAAATTTTTTAAACAACCTAGAGACACTGTGTCAGTTAAGAAGTAATTGAAAATAGTTAGTTTGTAATTAAAAAATTGAGTTTGCAATCAAAATCAACTATTGAATTTATTTTTTTATGTCCAATTAAAAGTGTGATCATTTTCGTGAATTGAAATGTCTTCAATCACGAAAATGATAGTATATAAAGTTTTAATTGGACATAACAAATATTTGATTAAAATTAATGATTTGAATTCAATTATTTGATTTAATTAAAATGTAATTGATGTTGATTGCAAAACTGCACAGAAAAAAATTTCCCGAAATTTTTTAATTCAAATCTTAATTGAATTCAATTAAATATTCAATTAAAAATTAAATTGATTCAACAAATTTTTTAGTTGAAATAAAAATCAATCTCAAAAATTAATAGTATCAATTAATTTTTTAATTGGATCAATTAATTTTTTAATTGACTTTCAATTAATTTTTTAATTGATACTATCATTTCGGTGATTGAAGACATTTCAATTCAAAAATTAATTGTATCAAATAATTTCGTTATTGAATCAGAAAAAAAAATTATGTGTGAATTGAATTTTTGAATTAAAAACATAACTAATTTGAATTACTTTTTTATCTGCCTTTTTGTTTATAGTTTGATTAAAAAATTGATTGTTTGAAATAAATTTTTATTTAAAAATTAAAAACTTTCGTCGCTTTTTTTAACTCACTTAGTTTTCCGAGTTTGATTAAAAATTAATTGTATCAATTAATTTTTAATTAAAAAATTTTAAATTATTATATTATTTTATTAATAATTGATTTAAATAATTGACGTAATTAACTTTTGTTTCTACTTTGATTAAAAAGTTTATTGTAAATTAATTTATTAATTGAAAATTTTTCAACTTCAATCAACTTTTTATTTGGTGATATTTTTTTTTGTCAAAATTTTATTTCTATCGAAAATTTTGTTCAACCTATTTTGGAATTACTCATATTTAATAATAACACTCCACCAAAAAACTCGTACATATTTCAAATGAATAGCATTTAACAATCTAAAGGTATATAGCATTATTAACTATACCCTTTCCCATTTAACAATAACTTACATTGTCTGTGGAATCATTGCTATCATCTTCAGCCTCCTCTGGGTCGTCTTTGCCATCATTCCCTTGGGTATCTTTAGCATTTTCATCATTTTCTTCGGCTGATGATTTTTCCTTTTCAGTTTCATTTGCCGCCGTTTGGGTTACTGTTTCGGAATTTTCAGTCACCGCCGTTTGCTCATCCTGTAAATAGAATTTTGCCAAATCATTGTAAATTAATGTGTATTTGAATTTATATTGCTGTGGAAGTAAATAAAAGATTAAGATTTATGGTGTTTTACTTTATAAAAAAAATTTACAAATTTATTTATGTCGGTGTGTAACCTATAAGTTAAAATTCTTAGGCTATATTTCATTTAGCTTCATTTTCTATATGATTTCATTCAATTTAAATATCAAAATTCAAAATGATAAATATTATTTATAAATTAAGCCATCAATAGTTGCATCGATTATTTCTGGGCTGCAGGTTAGCTGGCACAATTTTTCACTGAGAACGGGCATTATCGTCATATTTAAAAAGACTATTTATGGTATGTTGCACAATAGAGGATAATTTTATTTATATTTCTATGATTATCACATATAATCTTGTCCATAGTAATTGGGGCCATTGATACTTTCCTATATGGACGAAGGGTTTCTCTACATATGCGTTACAATTTGTAAACGCTTTAAAGAAGAAACCATACTAGATCATAAGGTTTTTAATTTTATTATCCTAATTCATAGTAAATAAAATAAATCAACACCCTTTGTACTCGTTTGGATCGGCGTTTTAAACAAATTCAAATTTATTATGAATAAGAACTATAGGAATATGAACTTTATTTCAATTTTGAAATTTCTTAATTACACTACATATTCTCTTGTATATTTGTTGTGTTCACCGATTTATTTATTAACCTCAAAAAGATAGAGCTTATTCACTGCCATATTTTATTCTATTAATGTAGTGCTTTCAATAGACATATTGTTACAAACTCATTAAATGCATTTTTATTTATCAAGTATATCTCTATCAGTAATCGAGTAAGTAGACATTATTATTGTTATACACAATTAATTTTTAATTGAAATTCCGTCAATTATGGCAATGTTAGAAAAAATATTTCAAATTAAAAAGTTAATTGAAGTTGAAAAATTTTTCAATAAAAAAAAATAATTTTTAATTTTTATTAAACATTTAATTGAAACCATAAATTTTTTAAACAACCTAGAGACACGTGTGTCAGTTAAGAAGTAATTGAAAATAGTTAGTTTGTAATTAAAAAATTGAGTTTGCAATCAAAATCAACTATTGAATTTATTTTTTTATGTCCAATTAAAAGTGTGATCATTTTCGTGAATTGAAATGTCTTCAATCACGAAAATGATAGTATATAAAGTTTTAATTGGACATAACAAATATTTGATTAAAAAATTAATTGATTTGAAAAATTTCAATTAATTTTTTGATTTAATTAAATATGTAATTGATGTTGATTGCAAAACTGCACAGAAAAAAATTTCCCGAAATTTTTTAAAATTCAAATCTTAATTGAATTCAATTAAATATTCAATTAAAAATTAAATTGATTCAACAAATTTTTTAGTTGAAATAAAAATCAATCTCAAAAATTAATAGTATCAATTAATTTTTTAATTGGATCAATTAATTTTTTAAATTGACTTTCAATTAATTTTTTAATTGATACTATCATTTCGGTGATTGAAGACATTTCAATTTCAAAAATTAATTGTATCAAAAATTTCGTTATTGAATCAGAAAAAAAAATTATGTGTGAATTGAATTTTTGAATTAAAAACATAACTAATTTGAATTACTTTTTTATCTGCCTTTTTGTTTATAGTTTGATTAAAAAATTGATTGTCTGAAATAAATTTTTATTTAAAAATTAAAAACAAACTTTCGTCGCCTTTTTTAACTGACTTAGTTTTCCGAGTTAGATTAAAAAATTAATTGTATCAATTAACTTTTTAATTAAAAAATTTTAAAATTAATTGATACAATTAATTTTTTAATTAAAAAATTTTAAAATTTTTTATAGATTTAAATAATTGACGTAATTAACTTTTTGTTTCTACTTTGATTAAAAAGTTTATTGTATCAATTAATTTATTAATTGAAAATTTTTTCAACTTCAATCAACTTTTTAATTGGTGATATTTTTTCTGTTTAATAAAACGAATGTGGATATTCGTAATCATACCGATATATCCATTTTATTAGCCATTACACATATTTCACAAATATAGGTATTAGAGAAATAGTATTTAGATGATATTATATATTAGTTTATAACTAAATTTATAACTGATTAAAATATTATTAGATACACCTTTGTAACACATTCGTGGACATTCGATCGAAAATAACTTAAGATATTTTTCCATGTATCGAAATCCCAATTCGTTCGTCTCAAAGCAAACGAAACTACCTTCAACGCATCATGAGTGAATGTTTACTACTCTTTGCCAGTTCTTAAGGAAAAAGTTTATTTCTTTCCCTTAATTCTATAACAAAGAGTAAAAAAAATAGTTTTCTTAAACAAAAATAACTTAGCCTAAATTATATATAATATTTCTTGAAGGTATTCCCGGTTTATTTATCTCATATTAATATTTGATATAGTTTTCAAAAATCCTTCAATCCATCAGATGTAGCAGTACAATTTCTGCGGCCAGCTGCAATTTGCTCCACATTGACGACTTAAAAAGGCTGTCGAATGTGACCCCGAGAATTTTGGGGTAATTTGTGGTCGGAATTATTTCCAACCGTCGACTCTATACATTCAACTGCCTACGCACTTCGGCCGTCCATGTAGTGAATAGTGTTCTTGAAGGTATTCCCGGTTTATTTATCTCATATTAATATTTGATATAGTTTTCAAAAATCCTTCAATCCATCAGATGTAGCAGTACAATTTCTGCGGCCAGCTGCAATTTGCTCCACATTGACGACTTAAAAAGGCTGTCGAATGTGACCCCGAGAATCTTGGGGTAATTTGTGGTCGGAATTATTTCACCGTCGACTCTATACATTCAACTGCCTACGCACTTCGGCCGTCCATGTAGTGAATAGTGTTCTTGAAGGTATTCCCGGTTTATTTATCTCATATTAATGATTTGATATACGTTTTTCAAAAATCCTTCAATCCATCAGCATGTAGGCATACAATTTCTGCGGCCAGGCTCAATTTGCTCCACATTGACACTTTGAAAAACTGTCCGATATGTGAACCCCGAGAATCCTTGGGGTAGATTCTGTGGTCTGGAATTAAATTTCAACCAGTCGACTCTAGTACATTTCAAGCTGGCCTAACGTCTTCACTCGGCCGTCTTATGTATGTGGAATAGTGTTTGGTGGGAGATATCTTCAAATTTCTTGCATGAAATAATGTAAAGATCAGCGAGGTGAGACGACGTCTCATAATCGATCGCATTATGTCTCCAATCGGGGCCGGGTCGATTAACGATCGTCCGACATAGTGATACACATCGACAGCGTCAGATTGAATGCGAGGAACATGTAATATAAACAGTGTCGGGAGTGATATCACCCCCCCACGCCACTGGGGAACTCCGTGTTAACTCTTACGGAGGTTTGTTGACTTCCTTCACCTGAATTCTACATACGAACTGTCGTCGCAGACAATTCAGACCCAACGCTTGGTTCTAGCCGGTAGCGGACGTATCCGATGTCTCGAATAGTGTGTCCTCGAATGGTTGACCGTATCGAATGCCTTCGATAGACTCAAGTGCCACGAGACCGAGGCCTGTGACACGGCTTGGCTTGATTGAGTCCTATGTGATGTGTGCTGAAATGGCATGCAGACTGTCGTCGTGTTATGTACCTTACGAATCCATGTTGATGGTGGGCAGCTGAAAACTTCTATAGCAAGCTGGGAGGAGTGTCCCGCTCTGTCGTTGGCTACTGGCGAGAGAAGGGATATCGTCTGTACGATTCACCTTTACTCGAGTCTTTGCCTGGCTTCAGTAGTGGAATCACCCTACACATCTTCCAGACATCAGGTATAATGAATGATTCTAAGGATAAGATGCTTCAGCATTAGCATTAGGTTAGGTTAGGTTAGGTTAGGTGGCAGCCCGATGTATCAGGCTCACTTAGACTATCCAGTCCATTGTGACACCACATTGGTGAACTTCTCTCTTATCACTGAGTGCTGCGCGATTCCATGTTAAGCTGCAATGACATAGGGACCTCCTTTTTATAGCAGATCCGAACGGCGTTCGCACAATTTACAGTGAAACCACTTAGACGAAGCTTTGAAACCCTCAGAAATGTCACAGCATTACTGAGGGGTGGTGTAATCCTGTTGAGCAGGTAATCTCTAACCCACGAACTTGTGTATGCAAGGCGGGCATGGCTAACCATGCCCAGCATAGCATTGAAATTCCGTCGTGGGCCCAGCGCCATTGGATGGTTTTCGCGTTTCTGGTTGATAACTTCAGCTGTGGTAAATTCCGGTGTGTTCATCGGCTCGCAGACCTCCTGTTTCGCTCTATCACTCTCGGGATGCTGACAAACTGTCGGTAAAAAATCTGGCGCATCTTTTCGGATCAGTCACCGTCACGTCGCCAAATGTGACTGCGATCCCGTCATCCCCTGTGGTGGGGTTCGAGAGGGCTCTCACTGTTGACCACAATTTTCCAGTTCCTGTGCCTAAGTTACATTGCTTCAGGTGATCTAACCAAGTTTTCCGCTTGTACTAGTCAACTATCTTACTATCTCTAGATTCAGTTCCCTGATACTAGGATCAGCAGGGTTAGCACGACGGCGTTCATCACGCTCGTCTGCGACGTCCCGCCGCTCGGCTGGAAGTTGGGCCTCACTTGGGCAATTCGACCAGCTGGTATGAAGCGAGCGGCTGTTGCGTTGATGATGACCCGGAACACCCTCTGGGCAACATGAACATGAGAGGGGGACGGGAGCTCACTGAAGTGGCGATCTGTGTATTCTCTGAAGCGCTTCCCAGTTGACTTCTCTTTGATTATGAAGTATGACACTGTGGGATCCTTCAGTATGAAATTTTGTTGACTGAAGCATAGAATCAGTGCAGACGTAATTGTTCGCTTTGAAGGTATATGTTTAATGGAAGAACAGCTTCCTAATTGAATCTGTTTCATTTGTCCACTCTCACAATGTTTACCTCAACATCGACTATCATTTATCAAATTCAAAGATAAAATACTTCTCTTCACTTCCCGAAAATGCCGAATCTGATTATACAGGCAACTCGCCCAGGTAAGGTAATTTCCAGTTTTTAAAGGGCCAATTAATCTATATCCGTCAACTTGTTATCTCTCATACAGCAAGCTTATTTCCTGCGGTCATTCATAGCTGTCAAGTTTTTTAATTGTTTAGGCTTTGGAATTTATTCTTCCAGTGTCATGCTTTTAGCAAAATAGTTGTAATGGTACATCCTTACTATATTGAACAATAATAAATAAATAGATGCACAACGACAATCGCATTAGTGTCCATATAGAATAATATTGCAATCAGGATCACTGTTATTTTTTCATGCGCCCTCCGCTGTGCCATATGATGTCCGAATGTCACCATTTGTGTGAAGATCAATAGGAAATTTAAATTTTCAGCAGATAATTTCTTCGAAAATATCTACTTAAAACACAATGTAATTTTTTAAGTTCAATAATTTTATTATTTTTAATTGAAAACTGATAGGATTCGACTTAGTATAAAATAAAACTTTAACTTAGTTCAACTTAGTCTAATATTTTACTCCTTACTCTATTATATATTCGCCTTAAGATCGTTTTTTTTACGAAAGGTTACGAGTGCAAACCCTTCGTACATGCAACAGGCTACTCCTTAGTTTTTGAGGTCAGGATAAAAGTGAAAATGTTGAGAAGACTTCATAGTTTCGAATTTTCACAATTGCAAAAACATACGGACAAAGTCAATCACTAATTTTTATTTATCAAAAACGCCACAAATCAACTGTCGACTTCAGTAGATAATAAAACCATCTTTACTGTGTATATGTTGTTCAGTACTTTTTTCATGACAGCAATTAATTAATAGCTAGGATCACGCCAGAAGAAGTGAGACACAATGAATTGGATATCTTAACCGTTCGTCGGTTATATATAAAATTGTATAAACAAATAAAATTATTTCCCGCCGTTGTTGTTCTGTTGTAGACAGTTTTTAATGGATGAAATTATGTTCTATCGCTTAGTGTAGTTACGCGCTGGTTAGCCCAGATCAAGGAACTCATGCGGACAAGGATGCGGGTGCTGTCCAGACCTGGATCATGTCAGTGAGACGGGTAGGCTTTAGTGAGCAAGGCAAAACTCTAGCGTGACGAGTGTCATGTGCTCGTTGAGTTACCATATGGGACGACATGCGGCCAGCTATGCTGCTCTAACAATAATCACTCGGATCAGTATGAATTGCAGGGCGGCTGCAGCTTGCTGGATCCTTAGTCTGGGCCACAAACTACCCTCGTTCTGGCACATGGGACGGTCTATCGTCTGCTACGGTGCTGATCGGGCGGCGGTGGCTACTCCGAGAACTACGCGATTAAACCTTGTTGCTGTCTCATATCGCTTCAGCTACAGCCTATCCTTCATGAACGCTTTCAAGGACCCTGTCTCGGTGTGCGCCTGCCTGAATCTAGAGGCTCTTTTTGTAACGCTCGGCGATCTCCGGGCTCTAGAAGTGAAGATCAACCCTTACACATTCCTGAGGTGGAGGTTGCTCGTATCCACAGATGGTGCATCGGATGACAACTTCGTATCGCAAACCAATAGACAACGGTGGTCACTGCCTTTGACAACATGTAGTATGCGCGTTCGAGCGCACTGGCGATGAATCTTGGTTCCTGCATAAAGGTTGATCCGCAGGGGTGTGTATGCGGAGACAGTCCTGTTGCGGTTCTATAGGGCAGCCGTTTTGACGGTTCAGTGAGTATGTTATTCACTGCTGCGTATCGCTCGTTTGAGGTGTCGTCATCACTGGGCGCTGCCATAGTTTTACCACTGAACCGGGCCAATTGCCTTATGATGTAAGTTAACACAAGTTTCTTCTGCCTCCGCACCCACCAAGACTCGCCTTGGCCGGCAAGCGATTGGGAAGACCTTCGTTCTACCGGCCCGAGTAACGTGCCACAAATTGCAAGTGGCATGGGCGGACCGACTTCATAAGGCTGTCGAATCGTGACACCCGAGAATCTAGGGTTAATTTGGGTGTGTCGGAATTGTTTGGCCATCGACATCCTGACATTCAACTGCTGCGTACTTCCGCCGTCTGTGAGTGAACCTAGTGTGGCTGGGGGATTTCGGTGGGAGATATATCCTCAAATTTCTTGGGCAGTGAAATAACTGGTAAGATCAGTCGAGGTAGACGAGTTTAATCGATCGCCAAATGTCATCAACAATAGGCCCGGATGCCCATGATTGGTGCAATCGTGCCGCATAAGGCGACAATCGCGGACGCCGTCAGGAGGGGATGGAAATCGAGGACAGGTAAGAGGTTAAACAGTGGCGGGGTTAAATCACCCCCGCCCTGGGGAACTCCCGATAAATTTTTATTTAAAAATTAAAAACAAACTTTCGTCGCCTTTTTTAACTGACTTAGTTTTCCGAGTTAGATTAAAAAATTAATTGTATCAATTAACTTTTTAATTAAAAAATTTTAAAATTAATTGATACAATTAATTTTTTAATTAAAAAATTTTAAAATTTTTTATAGATTTAAATAATTGACGTAATTAACTTTTTGTTTCTACTTTGATTAAAAAGTTTATTGTATCAATTAATTTATTAA
>PGFW01035602.1:3772-18422 GCA_003123925.1 Haematobia irritans | reverse complement strand
ACCATACAAATGGATCGCCAAAGAATTTACTTCTGAAGGCTCATGGGGCAACTAATTTAATCCGATCTGGTTGGAATTTGGACCTCTTATTATTATTCAAAAATTGATTTATATCGGTCCACAATTATTTATAGACTCCTTTATATAAAACGATCGAGGATAAAGAAGTTTATATTGGTAAGCCTTTATTTAACATCTTAAAAAATATAAATATTCTTTATCATTGGCAACTTTTGCCACAACCCATGTAACTCGATTTTATACCCTTCACCTCTACTGTGGTACAGGGCACAATAGGTTTGTGCATTTGAGAAGACCCATAGAATGAAATTCTTAGCCGATTTAGCGATGTCTGTATGTCTGCCTGTCCGTCCGTCTGTCTGTTCATGTGTTTTTGTGTGCAAAGTACGNCAGTTACTACGTTTGTTTCCAATAAAGTAACCTATATCACCTATTGGTGTTTCTTTAAGTGTAGTCCCATTTAGCGTTTTTTTATATTTCTTAAACATTTTCCACCCCAATATATTGACAACGCATAAAGAGAGAAAAATGTAAAAGCAACACTCACACAATGGTATCATATTCTTTGCAGTCTTATTTATGGTCCGTGATGATTGTGGAGTGCCTGAGTTAGTACCGGGACCTCATTGGCAGTAGTGGTGGCAGTGATTGTGGGAATATGTCACTTTATGGCCATTGTCCATTTAACATTAATCAAAAGCGTAAACTGTGATACTTGAGTTGACAGATAAATGACCCCAATGCAGATGCCTGACATATTACAAACAGGACAGTGAATATTCCATGTTCTCGTTGTCCACAGCTCTCGCATAGTTGGTTAGGGAGTAATGCTGAATACATCACCAGAAGTGGGTGTACGTACCATCAGGTCAACACAAAAACCCGTCAATATTTTGCTTTTAAATTCAAGTGGATTTGTCTAAATACTTATACCGAATTCCCCTCCGGAACAATAAATTTAATTTGGTGAACATAGAAATAATCGAAATGTACAGTAGAACTACAAAGTTGATGCATTGCTTCCATTGAAGACGAATTTAATCATTTTAAAGAATTTTTCACAACTATTAAAGACAAGTTGATCTTGAGAGAGAAGATTGAAAAGCCATTCATCTCCCTCGTGCCCAATCACTCGTGCATGATGTATACATCACACTACACACAATTTCACATTACATTTACATACGTATAGTTAAGGTGGTAATTGTACAGCAACCACAAATCAATTTATCAAAAACAAAGATTTCTGTAACAAGAATTGGAAAGAATACATATGATCGTACTATCATTAAAGGAAGTCAGCAATATGTACAGCAAACATTTCATTGACCTTTGATTATATGACGTTGTTGTTTGCAGTTGCTCGATGGTTCATTTAATCAAATATGTGATATTTTAGTCCATTTTTTCAAAGAAGATATGGTGTGAAAAATAAAAATGTTTTTTCTCACTGTTACTTTACACTTGTAAGGACAAAATTTTCTTTAGTGTAAGGGGGAAAACCATGATTTGATAGAAATAATCTTTAAATTAACTGAGAATCTTCTTGGATTAAAAAAAAATTCTCTTTATTTTTAAGAGAAACAATGATCTTATGGCTAAGTAATTAATAAGCAAAAACTCCGTTAAGCGGAAGGTCAAAATCTTTCTGAAATTTAAAGTATACTTTGTCTTAAGTGTTGTAAAACGCAATTTTTATTTTTATCCCTGCGCGCATCACTGTGGAACAGGGTATTATAAGTTACGTAAACATATGTTTGAAAGACGCGTGGCAGAAAGGAGACAAGATAGACACATGGTGTCTTTGCAATATCGCTCCAGGATCCTGTCCCTGAGTCTGATAGTAGGCCATGTCCGTCCGTCTGTCCGTCGCGTCTACTCTGTTTATGTGGACCACATGTTTGTACCTCATAAGTCGCAGGTCGCAGTTTCTAGTCCAAAATCGACCTTCAAATTTGGTCACAAGTTTCTGTTTTGGGTCGAGAATATGAATCCTATTGATTTTTGAAAGAAATGCGGTTTCAGATTTAGATATAGCCTCCCAATATATATCTTTCCGCCGCGGATATGAACTTATATGGGCCAGAAGCCAAAGTTTTACCCTGATTTGCCTTTGAAAAGTTTTGCACAAACAAGTACGAATTAGTATATAAGTACAAGTATGCGTAAAGTTTTATTGAAATCGTTTCAGATTTACATATAAAATTCCGTGTATATTATCTTTCGCTCCGATAATGGACTTAATGAGTGGTCCAGAATCCACATGGTTTTTCTCTGATTAAACTCTGAATTTTGCCACAAGGGGTACCACATCAGTTAATATTCGTCAACGTGTGCGAAATTTGATTGAAATCGGTTCATATAGTATAAGATACTATCCGAGATATATTATCTTTCGCTCCGATATGCGCGTATATTGCCCCAGAAGCCAGAGTTTTTTTCTCTGATTAGCTTGAATTGTTGTCACAAGGAGTACAATCAGGTAATTATCGTCAAAGTTTGGAAATAAAAGTTTATAGATATCAGTACCCCCATATGTATCTTGATCGCCACCGTACCGATTTAGCACTAATATGACGCACAGAGGCCAAAGTTGTATTCTGATTTACGTGAAATTTTCATGGGAGTAGAATGCAACATTGTACCTATGCATGTTTAAATTTGGTTGAAGAATCGGCTTGAGAGTTAGATATAGCTTTCTATATTATATTTTTCCGATTTGCGGAAAAAATGGCCAAATACCGCCACATTTTCCTTTTGAAAGAATCAACAAACTGGCTAAGCTGAAAACACTGTAAAGACTAACTCGCAATTTTCCTATACTTCTAATACATTATCGTATCGACCGATGTAATCATAAATACACTTTTTCGTAAGTTTTCTCAAAATTGGTGTTTAAAATTTAAAATTTTCCCATTATTTATAACCGCTGCCCACACTGTGGAACTAGGGTATTATAAGTAGTGGCATATGTTTGATAACACCCAGAAGGAGACGAGAATAGACAACATGGTGTCTTTGCAATAATGCTGCAGGGTGGGTCTCTGAGTCGACTATAACTCATGTCCGTCACTTGTCCGTCCGTCCTCCTGTCTGTGAACACATTTTCTTGTGATCAAGTCAGGTCCGCCAATTCTAAGTCCAATCGCCTTCAAATTGGTCAAGCATGTTCCTAATTTTTGGGTAAAGAATAGAACCCTATTGATTTTGGAGGAAAATTCGGTTTCGTTTTTAGATATAGCTTCCCATTATATATATTTCGCCCGATTTAATGCAGCTAATATGGACCCAAGCAGCAAGAGTTTTATAGCCCGATTTATCTTGAAGTCTTTGTACAAACATAAAACTTAGTCGTAATAGTCAAGTGGTGTAAAATATTGGTTGAATATCGATTCAGATTTAGATTATAGGGCTCTCCATAATATATCTTTCGCCCGATAGTTGACTTATATGGCCCCAGAAGCCCAACATTTTTGGCGAATTTGTTTTTGAATTTTGCACTAGGATGTACATTATTAGTAAATATCATAGTGTGGCAAAATTGATTGAAAATCGGTTACACGATTTCGATATAGCTCCATATAGATCTTTCGCATAGCGATATGGACTAATTTGGTCCTAAAAGCCAGTGTTTTGACCCAATTTTGGTGGAAATCTTGGCACAGGAGATAGTCAATTTAGCATTGCTAGCTATGCGTGCTAATTTGGGTGTGAAATGATTCAGATTTAGATATAGCTCCCATATATATCCTTTCGCCCGAACATGCAATTTGGCCCCAAAAGCCAAGATTTTTGCCCGAAATTTGGTGAAATTTGTGCATCTAGAAGTACAAATTAAGTATATGTCATTGTACTGTGCATGCCACAATATTGGTTGAAAATCGGTTCAATATTTAGATATAGCTCCCCCCATATATATGTGTTTCTGATTTCGACAAAAATGCATCAAAATAGCCAACATTTTCCGTTGTTAAATTCTACCATGCTTAGTCGAAAAGTTGTAAATAATTACTCTAAATTTTCCTAAACTCTAATACATATATATCGGCGATAAATCATTAAATAAAACTTTCGGGAAGTTTCCTAAAATTGGCTTCAGAATTAAATGTTTCTCCTATTTTTTTTTACTAAAAATTGTGGTTCACCCCTAGTGCATTACCAGACTTAAATTTTGAGTCTATAGATTTTATAAAAGTCTATCAAATTCTTCCAAATGGAGCTGATATGTTAAAATGTATGTATTGACAAACCTTTATTATAGCCCCAACACATTTGACGATGTGATATGGTATCGAAAAATTTAGCGATCTACAAGTGGTGCAATGGTTTAGATATAGCGCCCGCCGCCGCCTTTAGAACTTTCCTTACTTGTTTTTTTACTAAATTTTTAATGTCTATATCATTGGTAACAGTCTAACAAATTTTTGTCCAAAACGAGTCAGATTTAAATGTATATATGTCTGGGACAAATTTTCTATTTGACTAGATTTTGATAATGATATCGATCTTACAAGAGTGGGTGCCAGGCTAATAATATGTTCGTCCCGCCCTGACTTTCAGACTTTTCCTTACTTGTTTTTAATCAATTTAAGGTTTTCTACCATTATTGGTTAACTATATCAAATTCATAGTAGGGGCTATATTGCTTTCAATGTCAATGTCAACTGATCATTTTTTCTCATCATTTAACCAATCGCCTAACAATTTGTGCCTAAACTAGCAATGGCGTGCAGAAATTAACCTCTGAGATTATTACGTTTAGCCTTAATGGGCATGGCTAATTTTAATTGACTTATGGAACATTTCAATCCAACAACTCTTGTAATTAACAAATCAACACGAAATCTCATACCATACCAAAAAATTAACAAAAAATTTTCAACACGATGTCACATTATAAGTAACACTCTATGATGTATTTTATTAGCCGATACATTTTTACCCCTACCGCTTACCTTTATACACCTTAAAATCCTAGTTAAATTAAAGAACCTGTCTACAAATAGAAGAGTATTTCTAACTTACAAGAAATCTCGAATATATTTTATCTTTAACATAACGTAACACGTATTTGCAGAAAAGAACCTAACTCACCTGACCTACGCATTGTCCACCAAGCCTTACAAAAACAAAATGAAAAACAAAATTTATCGTTAATTTATTTACCCCAAGGAACACACAAAAACAAATACCGAATTAAGCTCGCGGCAAAAAGTGTAAGTAAAAGGGTCTCAAAAAGTAAAATTACCCGCAACAGTTTGGTAATGTAAATGGTGTCAACTAACTTAATATTCCAAGCAACGATAGGGCAGACATTGAAGACTGAGCAAACGAAAAAAAACCCTTAGGTTGTTAAGTCGAATGAAGGAAACGTAATTCTTATTTTAAATGGAAAATGGAGGCAAAAATCAAAAATAATCACTGTCTAAAAGAGGACAACTTCAATGATATCAAGCATGCATTTTGAGCAGTTGAGAAACAACTTTACAATTGGAGGCGGAAAGGACCACCCCCCAAGGAAACTAGCAAAGAATTAGAGATGAATTGTGAAATTTTTAAAACTAAGCTGCCAATATAATTATTCGTGTTTTGTATCTTAAGGCTATTCTTGTGGTTGGAAGTTATCTTTGGAAAAATAAATGTCTATAGAAAAATATAAAAAAATTATTGTCGCTAAGTTTAAATTTATACAATTATTAAAATACATTTTTTAAATACAATATAATTTAATTAAATAAAGTCCATAATCTTAAAATTTTAATCCAAAATTATTTCCTAGAACATTTTATCGAAAATTTTTATTTCTAATAATGAAAAATTTTGTAAAAATTTTATTCTATATAAAAATTTCTCAAAAATTTTATTTCTAGAGCAGATCTTGTGTCAAAATTTTTATATCTATAGCAAATTTTGTCAAAATTTTATTACTATATGAAATTTGTCAAAATTTTATTTCTATAGAAAAACTTTGTCAACATTTTATTTTCTATAGAAAATTTAGTCCAAAATTTTATTTACTAAGTAAATTTTTGTCAAAATTTTATCGTTCTATAAGAAAATTTTTCCTCCAAATTTTATTTCTATAAAGAACATTTTCTGCAATTAAATTTTATTTCTTAGAAAATTGTTGTCCAAAATTTTATTTTTTCCATAGAATATTTTTATCAAAATATTATTTCTATAGAATATTTTTATAAAAGCTTATTTTATTTCTACAAGAAAAATTTGTGAGAAAATTTTATTTCTATAGAAAATTTTATAACCAGTTTTAGTTCCATATAAGAAATTTTGTCAAATTTTAGTCTTTATAGAAAATTTCGTCAAAATTTTATTCTCTATATGAAATTGTGTCCAAAATTTTTAGTTCTATAGTAAATTTTGCCGCAAATCTTATTTCTATAAAAAATTTGTGTTAAAAATATTATTATTTCTATAGAATCAAATTTAGCAATATTTTGTATTTCTTTAGAAAAATTTTGGTCAAAAAATTTTAATTTCCTTTAGAAAATTTTGGTCAAAAATTTATTTCATAATAGAAAATCAGTGTCCAAATTTTGTCAGAATTTTATGTTCTATAGAAAATCCTTTCCTCAAAATTTATTTCTATAGAACATTTTCTCAAATTTATTTCTATAGAAAATGTTGTTAAAAATTTTATCTTATCCATAGAATATTTTTGTCAAAATGTTATTTCTATAGAAGATTTTAATAAAAATTTTATTTCTAACAGAAAAAAATTTTTTTTTTTTTTTGTAAAAATTTTAATTTCGTATATGAAAATTTTATCAAATTATATTTCTATAGAAAATTTTGTCAAAATTTTTTATTTCTATAGAAAAATTTTGTAATCCCATTTTATGTCCATATAAAATTTTGTCCAAAATTTTTAGTTTTATAGAAAATTTCGTAAAATTTTTATTTCTATAGAAATTGTGTCCAAGATTTGTAAGGTTTCTATAGTAAAATTTTGTCAAAATCTTATTTCTATAAAAAATTTGTATAAATTTTATTTCTGTAGAAAATTTAGCGCAAATATTTTATTTCTTTAGAAAATTTTGGTCAAAATTTTATTTCTTTAGAAAATTTTGTCATTATTATTTCTATAGAAAATAATGTCCAAAATTTTAGTTTCTATAGTAAATTTTGTCAAAAATTTTATTTCTAATAAAAAATTTGTAAAAAAATTTTATTATTTATAGAAAATTTGAGCAATATTTCATTTCTTTAGAAAAGTTTGTCAAATTTTATTTGTTTTACAATTTTGTGCAAAATTTTAATTTCTATATGACAATTTTTTATTAGCTTATAGAAATGTTCTCAAAATTATATTTCTATAGAGAATTTTCGTCAAAATTTTATTTCTATAGAAATTTTTCTCCAAAATTTTATTTCTATAGAAAATTTTCGTAAAAATTTTTTGTTCTATAGGAAAATTTTATGATTATTATTTACTAATAAATTGGCAAATCGTGGAGAGGAATTCAAAATGACAGAATACTTTTAAAAAGCTTTGGATTATATAATTTCCAAATCCACTCAGTTTTTTTCTCCTGAGAAATTTGTTAGAGATGAGTTAAATTAAAATCACAAAAACAAACACAGCTTTAAACCAAAGATGCAAAATCGTGCAAAAATAAGTGTTTAGGCTTATACTGGAAACAAAATTTTTTGGAGAAATAAAATTTTGAGAAAATTCTCTATAGAAATATAATGTTGAGAAGATTTTCTATAGAAATAAAAAATTGTCATTGAAATAAAATTTTGCCCAAAATTTTTGTAATTTTTGCAAAATTTTTTATAGAAATTAAAATCTTTGACAAAATTTACTTATAGAATAAAATTTGGAACATTATTTTCTATAGAAATAAAATTTTGACAAAATTTTCTAAAAGAAATAAAATTTTGACAAAATTTTCCTAAAGAAAATAAAAAATATTGCTAAATTTTGCTAATAAGAAATAAAATTTTTACATAATTTTTTTTATAGAAATAAGAATTTATGACAAATTACTATAGAAACTAAAGATTTGGACCAAATTTTCTAATAGAAAATAAAATTTGACGAAATTTTCTATAAAACTCAAAATTTTGACAAAATTGTAATATGAAATTTAAATATTTTGAGAAAATTCTTCTATAGATAATATAAATTTTGAGAAAGCATTTTCTTATAGAAATAAAAAATTGTCTACTTGAAATAAAATTTTGCCAAAATTTTGTAAACAAATAAAATTTTTGACATAACTTTTGCTAAAGAAAATGGAAAATATTGCCAAATTTTTTCTATAAAAATAAAATTTTTGCAAAAATTTTTTATAGAAATAAAAATTTTGACAAAATTTTTACTATAGGAACCTAAATATTGGACATTATTTTCCTATAGAATGAAAAGTTTTTGACAAAATTTCTTTAAAAGAAATAAAATTTTTGACAAAATTTTCGTAAAGAAATAAAATATTTGCTAAATTTCTATAGAAAAATAAATTTTTAACAAAATATTTTATGAGCAACATTTTCTATGGGAGAGTAAACTTTTGGCAACGAATAATTAGCTAATAGAATAAAATTGTGAACCAAGTTTTCTATAGAACATGAAAATTTGAACAAAATTTTCTTATAAAGACTAAGATTTTCCGTACAAAAATTTTTAGGAATAAAATTGGTACAAACATTTTCTATAGATAGATCAAAATTTCTGACAAAATCTTTTTCTACTAAGAAATATAAATTTTGAAAAAATCACTCTATAGAATAAGAATCTTTGACAAAATTTTTCTGATAGAAATAAAATTTTTTTTTATAATCTTCTAATAGAAATAATATTTTGCACAAGAATATTCTATGGAAAATAAAATCTTTGACAACATTTTCTATAGAAAATAAATTTTTGAGAAAAAAAATGTCATATAGATAAAAATTGAGAAAAGATTTTCTATAGAAATAAAATTTGACAAAATTATAACGTACTTATAAGAAATATAAATTTTGACAAAAATTTCTATAGAAATGAAAATATTGACAAAATTTTCTAAGTAAATAAAATATTGCTAAAAATTTTCTATAGAAATAATAATATTATACAAAATTTCATAGAATAAGTTTTGCCAATAATGTTATCTATAAAGCATAAAAATTTGGGACACAGTTTTCTATAAAATAATAATTTTGAACGAAATTTTCTATAAAACTAAAATTTGACAAAATTTTATATGGACATAGAAATGGTTACAAAATTTTCTAAGTAAGAAATAAAATTTTACGAAAATTTTTCTGCTAGAAATAACCAAATTTTTATAAAATCTTCCTATAGAAATAAATAAATTTTGACAAAATATTCCATGGAAATAAAATTTTTGACAACATTTTCTATAGAAATAAAATTTTGTAGAAATGTTGTCTATAGAAATAAAAATTTTGAGCGAAAATTGTCTATAGAATAAAAATTTTGACAAAATTTTCCTGTAGAAATAAAATTTGGACTAAATTTCTATTAGAAAGAAAATGTTGACCAAAATTTTTCTATAGAAGATAAACATTTTGCCAAATTTTCAATATAGTAAATAAAATTTTTGCGCAAAATTTGCTATAGATATATAAATTTTGACAAAGCATTGCTCTAGATAAAATTTTGAACAAAAATTTTCTAAAGAAATAAAATATTGCCGACATTTCTATAGAAATAAAATTTTGACAAAAATTTTATAGAATAAATTTTGACAAAATTTTCTAAAGAAATAAAATATTTCTAAAATTTTCTATAGAAAATCAAAAATATTTACAAATTTTTTATAGAAATAAGATTTGACAAAATTTACTATAGAACTAAAAAATTTGGACACAATTTTCGCCTATAGAAATAAAATTTTGACGAAAATTATTCCTATAAAGAACTAAATTTTGACCAAAATTTTTATATGACACAGTAAAAATGGTTACCAAATTTCTAAATAGAATAAAATTTTTACATATTTTTTCTGTAGAAATAACAATTTTTTATAAAATCTTCTATAGAAATAATATTTTGACAAAATATTCTATGGAAATAAAATTTTGACAACATTTTCTATAGAAATAAAATTTTGAAAAAATGTTCTATAGAAATAAAATTTTGAGAAAATTTTCTATAGAAATAAAATTTCTGAACAAAATTTTCTGTAGAAATAAAATTTGGACAACATTTTCTATAGAGAATAAAATGTTGACAAAATTTTCTATAGAAATAAAATTTTGACAAATTTTCATATAGTAATAAAATTTTGACAAAATTTTGATATAGATATAAAATGTTTGACAAAGATTGCTCTAGAAATAAATTTTGAGAGAAAATTTTCTTAATAGAATAAAGATTTTGGCCAAAATTTTTTATAGGAAATCAAAAATTTTGACCAAATATTTTCTAAGAAATAAAATGATTGCCGACAATTTCTATAAGATAATAAATTTTGAAACAAAATTTTTTATTGAAATAGAAATTTTGACAAAATTTTTATACGAACTAAAAATTTTGACAAAATTTTTATAGAAATACAATTTTGACCGAACAAATTACTATAGAACTAAAATTTGAGACACGCATTTTCTATAGAATAAATATGTTGACGAAATTTTCAAAATAGAACATATAAATGGTTATCATCATTTTCTATAGAATAAAAATGTTTGACAAAAATTTTTCTATAGCAAATAAAAATTCTGACAAAATTTTCTGTAGAAATAAATTTTGGACAAAATTTCTATAAGAAATAAAAATTTCAAACAAATTTTCTATATATAGAAAAATTTTGTGAAAAATTTTAAATTTCTAATGGAAAATTTTTTGTCAAAAATTTAATTTCCATAGAAAAATTGTTGTCAAAATTGTATTTCTAAAGAAATTTTACGAAAAATTTTATTTACTATAGAAAATTTTGTCAAAATTTTATTTCTACAAGAAAATTATGTCAAAAACTTTATTTCTTACAGAAAATTTGTGTTCAAAATTTTATTTCAAAATTTTGTCAAAATTTTATTTCAGAATTTTATTTGTCAGAATTTTATTTCTATAGAAAATTTTGTCAACATTTTATTTTATAGAAAATTTTGTAACCATTTTATGTCTATAGAAAATTTTGTCAAAATTTTAGATTTAGTAGAAAATTTTGGGCGGGTGTTAGTCAAATTTTATTTGTATACGAAAGTGGTATCCAAAATTTTAGTTCTATAGTAATTTTGTCAAAATTTTATTTTTGTAGACAATGTTTCCTCAAAAAATTTATTTTCTGTTAGAAAATTTTCTCAAAATTTTTATTTCTATAGAAAATTTTCTCAAAATTTTTTTTCGAATAAGAGAATTTTCTCAAAATGTTATTTCTATAGAAATTTTTGTCAAAATTTATTTCCCTTATAAGAAAATTTTTGTCAATAAATTGTATTTCTCTAAAAATTTGTTTCCTGTATAAGCCTAAGACTTTATTTTGAAAGATTTTTCATTTTCTTGGTTTAAAAGTGTGTTTGTTTTTGTGAGTTTAATTTAACTCATCTCTAACAAATTTCAGAGAAAAAAATTTGAGTGGATTTGAAATTATTTAATCCAAAGCTTTTTAAAGTATCTGTCATTTTGAATTCCTCTCACGATTTTGCCAAGATTAGAATAATATTAAATAATTTATGGATATTTTACAAATTTGCCAAAAATGTATCCTTCTCAATTTCAATGGCATACGCCAATGCAGATATACATCTTCCTTAATTGAGTTAACCAACTAAACAACCAACCACCACCAAAAAAAAGTTCCGTGTTTATTTTTCGGCATTCTTAACATGCCAATTAAAACATTCTTTTGAACGCGTCTCAAGATGGAGCAATAAATCCGCAAGCATTTAGATAAAGAGCTTAATTAAATGGAGCACATTTTTCTTCTTCGTATTTAGAGTACCGGGAGACGAACCATGAACGCATAAAGTGATGTGATTACGACTTCAGGCACCTTTATTTTTACCAATAACGTGGCAGATGAATTGTTAACAGTGCGTGTGCAAATTTTTGCAATTTTCAAAAAATGCCTTTAATCCTTTATGGTAGGTTTGACAGCTTAATATTGAAAAAACAAACAAGTGTGTCGCAAAATTCAAATATGCACACTCCGCATCCACGAATTTTAAAGGGATATACTGTAAGAAAATCTTTAATAAACTAAAAATTGAATTAAAAATATTTTTTTATACTTTGTTTTAAATTATTTCCTTGCCAGTAAAAATAGCTCCTTCCTTTATTAAGGATAAATTTCTTTTAAAGAAATTTTAATTTAAATAAAACGAAGAATAAAATATGCTCGCGTCCGATTTTTATCCAATACATAATTATTCATGAATAATTAGTGTAAATTAAATTAACCAAAATAATTAGCATTTCAACAAAAAGTAATTAATATTTAAATTATAAAAATGTTTAATACAGTGTTATTTATCGAATTGAATTTCTATATAATCAATTGTAATGACTCCTGATGAAGCGATTCAAAATATCTTTATCCCGAATATTAGGAAAATAGTAACATAAAAATTATTTAAAAAAAGACCTCGAGATTAAAAAACAATGAAGTTATTGGGATTTAAATTTATAATCTCGCGCCTTTAATAAATTGGTTTCCTTTAAGTGTAGGACACGATCTTGAAATATTTGTCCCATTCCCTTAAGTCCTATGGCTTTGGAATTAAGCAAAACGTCGCCTTAAAGTAAAAAACTATTAATTGATTTTAAATAAAATAATCTTTAAATTAAACTAAGGGCGTTTTCGATTCGCAAAAAATATGTTAGCCTTGGTGTTACACTACTTTTTCCCTCATTGTATTTTCGCCCAAATGATAGTGTCATTCCAAAGTTATTATTAATTCATAACATTTTGAGGGATACAGGATCCAAAATCTATCTATCATATGTGGCAATCAAATTCGAGAATGTTGCACCTTTTTTCCCAATCGAAATCGCCATAAGATATATAATTTTTGGATGAAAGGCGATAAAAACATAAAAAATAGAATATATTTATTTTTGAGGATATTGCATATTTTGATTTAACGTCGTTTTTTAATGTGTCTTAATGTTTAAAGTGCAGGCACCTCTGGCCGAAATCAATATCCAAAATCCTTAAGGGCAAGGTCAAAGTCTTTGAAACTTCAGTGTAAACTTTTTTATTTCTATAGAAAATTTGTCAAATGTTATATCTATAGAAAATTTTGTCAAAAATGTTATATCTATAGAAAATTTCGTCAAAATTTTATTTCGGCAGAAAATTTTGTCAAAATTTTATTTCGGTAGAAAATTTTGTCAAAATTTTATTTCGGTAAGAATTTTCTTCCAACATTTTATTTCTATAAGAAAATTTGTCAAAAATTTATATCTATAGAAAATTTTGTAAAAATTTTTATTTGAAGAAAAATTTTGTAAATTTTATTTTTGTAAGAAATTTTGTACAAAATTTTAATTCTATAGAAAATTTTGTCAAAATTTTATTTCTATAGAAATTTATGTCGACGGTTCAAGTGTGTTTATTTTTGGGTTTAATGAACTGCCTGAATATTATTCTGATAAATTGGTTGATAAGTTTTGCTGGCAAGTAGAGGATGCTGATGAGAATGTGGTAATTCCGAAACTACGTGCGTCCATCCAAACCATCTTGCAGTCCTATAGGGCTCTCTAAAATAAATTTGACAAACATTCCTTTTCCTCTGTTGGTTTAAGCTACACTTGCTAGTTTAGCTGAAATCAAAAATAAAAAAACAACAACAATGAATAAAAGAACCAAAACCAACAATAACAACAACAAAACGAATGAAAAATGTTATTCCTATAGAAAGATTTTGTTAAAATTGTAATAGTCTATAGAGAAATTTTGTCAAAAATCTTTTATTTCTATAGAAAATTGTTGTTCAAAAAATTTTTATTTCATAAGAAAATTTGTCAACATTTTTATTCTAATAGAAAATTTTGTCAAAATTTTTGTTTCTATAGAAAATTTTGTAAAATGATTATTTTCTTAATAGAAAGATTTTGTCAAGTTTTTTAATTTCTATAGAAAATTTTGTCAAACATTTTATTTCTACAAGAAAAATTTATGTAAAATTTTTATTTCTATAGAAAATTTGTAAAAAATTTTTATTTCTATAGAATATTTTGTGCCAAAATTTTAATTTATAGAAAATTTTGTCAAGTTTTTATTTTTATAGAAAATTTTATCAAAATTTTTATTTCTGCTGAAAATTTTGTTGAATTGTGTTTTTTGTCAAATTGTATATCTTGTAGAAGAATTTATTTTTATTTATCTACAGAAAATTTATAAATACCATGAATTCTACCGAAATCTATCAACCGTGGATTAAAATACTGTAGTCCTGTACTGTATCTTTGTAAGGCGGATATAAAACTAAAAAAATATTTAAAATTGAGGAGTTGACAAAGAAATTTTAATTTTTCTTTAAAATCAGTCCTAAAAGTGCTCCTGACAATAATCTTTCCCATGGAAATTTTTTTGTTGAAATTTAGTGAAAAGTAACTTTTCGGCTCAAAAAAATACTTTTTTTGGAACTTCTGCTTAAAAATTGTTTTTTCCGATCCCTGCCTAACAATATACAGTAGTTTTCGCTTATAGTC
>PGFW01035600.1:10373-20701 GCA_003123925.1 Haematobia irritans | reverse complement strand
AAAAGAAGAGAGATAAAGACAACATTTTCTATAGAAATAAAATTTTTTTTTGACCAAAAGTTTTTTTTTCTAATAAGAAAATAAAAATTTTTGGATAATTTTTTTTTTTTTTTCCTATAGAAAATAAATAATTTTTGACAAAGTTTTTATAAAGAAATAAAATGTACAAAAGTTTTTCTATAGAAATAAAATTTTTGGACAACATTTTCTATAGATAGAAAAGTTTATAAAATTTCTATAAGAAAGTACAATTTCGACACAATATTTTCTATAAAAATAAAATTTTGACAAATAATTTGCTAATAGAAGACAAAATTTCGATAAAAGTCTTTCGATAGAACTAAAATTTCGAAAAAATATTTCGATAGAAATAAAATTTTGAAAAAAATTTTCTATAGAAATAAAATTCTGAGGTATTAGTATCAAAATCTAAATAATTATATGAAATAACTTTTTTCATAGATTGTGTGGCGTATGATTTATATTAATTCTGAGGTATTAGTATCATAATTTAAATAATTTTATCAAATATTAACATATTTGGAATATTTATATATTTTTTTATTTTCTAGAAGTTCTTTCTTATTTAAATTAAGTGACGCTGCCGTATTTTTCAAGTTTCTTTGAATTTCAAAGGAGACCATATGGAACTAATTTTCTGTAAGTTGATAATTCAGTTCGTTTTAGTTTAAGAGACAATGTAACGTACCGATTTATATTAATTCTGAGATATTAGGTATCAAATTTCATATCTTGTAAGCAAATAATTGTAACTTATTTGAAAATATTTTTATATTTTGCTAGAAGTTTTTTGTTTTCAAAATAAGTTTTTACAGTAACTATTTCCGTTTTAATTTGCAATCAAAAGGAGGCTATGTGGACTAAGTGTTCTTAGTGATAATTCAGTTCATTGGCTTTAAGAACAATGTGGCGGTATGATTTTATATTAATTGTGAGGTGTTAATATCAATAATTTCAATATTTTACCAAATATTAAGTCTTATTGGAATATTTTTTATATTTTTTCGAATTGTTTCTTTTGAAGTGATGGTAACTATTTTATTATTATTTATTTCATTTCAAAAGGAGATGTCATATTTTTGTAGTTGATAATTCAGTTCTTTTCTTTAAGAGACAATGTGGCGTATGATTTATATTAATTGTGAGGTTTTAGTATCAAAATTTTCAATATCTTTAGCAAGTATTAACTTATTTGGAATATTTTAAATATTTTCTAATTTTTTAATAAGTTACGTGTAACTATTTTCAGTTTGTAGTTTGGCATGCTATAACTATTTTTCTATGTTGATGAATTCCGGTTCTTTCGGATTCAAAGAGGACAATGTAACGTATGATTTATATTCAATTCTGATTGCAGTAGTAATCTAAAAATTTAAAAATCTTGTAGCAAAAATTCAACTTATTTGGAATATTTTTATATTTTCTAGAGTTGTTTTCTTCAAAATAAGTGACGGTAACTTTTTTTCAGTTTTAATTGCAATTTCAAAAGGAACATTCGATAAGTTTCTTAGTTGATTAATTCAGTTCTTTGCTTTAAGAGACAATGTGGCATATGATTTATATTAATTCTGTAGATGGTTATGTATCAAAATTCAATATCTTAATAATGTTAACCTTATTTGGAATATTTTTATATTTTTTTTCGAAATTTCCTTTTTTTGAATAAGTGATGGTAAACATATTTAATTTTTGTTTTTCATTTCAAAAGAGACTATGTGGACTAAGTTTACTAGTCAAATAATTGGAGTTCTTTGCTTTAAGAGACAATGGTGGCGTATGATTTATATTAATCTGAGAGTGTTGAGTATCAAAGTTTCAATAATTTTTACCAAATATTATTTATTTGGAATTTTATGACAATCGAGATGGATTAAAACCAGGCCAACAAGATCAAACCACTGGTCAACAATCCAAAGTAATTAATGGTTCTGTTTATTAATTAATTGAACGGTTCCATATTTTCAGTCTTTTTTTATTCAATAGGTAGGTCTAATATGATCGTATGATTAATTTTTAATTAAGAGATGCTTGGCATAAAAACTTTTTTTTAATATATTTAAAATAGTATTATTTTGCTAAAGACAGTTTTTAATTAAAACGAATAACTTAAATAAAATAGAAAATTAGATAACTTTTTATTTAGACTAGCGGGAAATAATTTCAATATTAATCTAGAAAGATTTAAATATTTAAGAAAAAAATTCCTATTTAGGAAAAAAGATTGCGATTCCTTTTCGGTTTCCATGTCATGTGGCGTATAATTATATTAACTCTGAGGTAATATAACAATGTTCATTAATAAGGGGTCGCATGTAGCATGAAATGATTTATATTAATTAATGAGTTATTGTATTAAAAGATCTATAACTATACTCAAATAATGTAATTTTATTCAAATACTAGCGTAACCCGGCCCACCTTTCGCTGCGC
This sequence comes from Haematobia irritans, assembly GCA_003123925.1. Taxonomy (NCBI): domain Eukaryota; kingdom Metazoa; phylum Arthropoda; class Insecta; order Diptera; family Muscidae; genus Haematobia; species Haematobia irritans. The sequence goes on along the minus strand of PGFW01035600.1, from coordinate 18,250 downwards.
CTTCCGAAGCTATATTTGGAGGAATATTTTGGGGTCGGTTAACTTATCAACTATATCCTTCGTGCTGAAGAACAAATTCGAAAAGATTTGAAATTCTTTTAAAAAATCGGACCTACTTGATTTTTCGTCTATAGGTACAAGATACGGCGGGGGAGGGGTGCACCTCTTCTATATTTCTTGTGAATTTTAAGTGTGGTTTTGTCAAAGGAAAGGTATCCTTCTGCACTCAACATATGCGAAAATAAGCACTAATATTATAATAACATACAAGAGAATTACTGTTTCCCATCCAATAAATCGGAAAAAGCAAAAATAGTAAAAAAATTATACACATTAACATTTGCTAAAATGTTGGAAAATGATGCAACGCTCTAACGTTGGCTGCCAATTTCAATGTAAATTTTAAGTTCGTTTACGTAAAAAAAGAAGTCTGGCGAAAGCCTGTAAAAAAAATCAATAAATATGTACGAGTTTCCATTACGGACAACCCTCTACATTTCAATTTAAGAAAAAAAAAACGAGGACAGAAAGGGGAACCCTCTCCCATCCTTTCGCTCCACTCCGATCTGATTCCGGACTATCCACGTACCCTAATATTAAATTTCGGCACTACTCAATGTCCCTATAATTCTATCGAAGTAAAATCGACAAAGTTTATTGTCAATTTTCCCCCCTTCCCCAACCAGATATCGAAAAAATCATATACTAATTAAAAATCATGTATACGATTTGAATCACCATCCTCCCACGTTCCCTGTATAATTTCAAGTAGATCGGCGATGTTTAAGTTTTGCTCTATTGTTTTAAACGGGACGTCACTTCCCCCCGATACAATTCGAGCAAACATCCGTAGTGAATAGCACCCCTAACCACCCTGATATTCTTGAAAACTTTCCTTCAAAGTGTGGAGGCAAGGAAAGGTTGCCTCTTCGTTCATGAACCTTCCCCCAACTGCCTATGTAAGATTTCAGAGAAAACTAAGAATTGGTTGTTTTTTTTTGGCAGTTTTAGAGGAGGGGACCTCCTCCCCGACTACTAATATCAAAAGTGATGTAGCGTATCTTTGGTAAACGTCCCAGAAAATGTCAAGCAAATTATAGCCCTAAAAGGGCGGCCTCTCTTCGGTCCAAAATATCATAAATCAGGTAATCAACTATTAAATATCGTAAACTCTCCCCAGTCCTCTGTAAAATTTCAAGTAACTCCGTAAAGAGTTTTATTTGTTTATCTCTGCATGACTTCAGAGAAGCGGAATGTCTCCCTATGCCCTTTAATTTTATTAAAAAATCGAGAGAACCTGAATTATACAATCATAACACCCATTTTTTCCGTAAAATTTCAGTGGGGAGTTAGGTTTTGTTTGTACTTTTCAACAAAAAAAAAAATCGGCAAAGGGTGGTCCCCCTCCCCGAACCAATAATCGAAAAAATTAATGTACGGAGTTTTGTCTAGATGCCAAACCCTAACATTCAAGTGAAAATTTCAAGCAAATCGCATAAATTTTTTTTTTTTTTTGTTCAAATTTCAAAAAGTAGGGCAAGGAGGGGGATCCACCATATGAAATCAATCAGGTACCCCATATTTAATTCCGTAACCTCCGAACATGTTTCTCTGTAAATCTCAGATGTAATTTAGAGGAATTTAGTCTTTTTTCACACGTAAATTAAAAACAAAGTCGAACAAAGGGGAGGCGCCCTCCATCAAACCGAAGAGATATCGGAAATAAAAAGTAGGGATCTTTGTCTAGATGCCACTCCCAATCTTCAATGAAAATTTCAGGCAAATCGGTCAACTTTGGTCCAATTTCCAAAAAGTCGACGAAGGGGAGGTCCCCCTCCGCGACCGAGGTGTCAAAAAAAAAATGAGGTCCCTATTTTCACCACATGACCGGGGCCCCGCTAACGGATCTCTGCAAGTTTCAGTAAATTCGTCAGACGTTTCGGAGCGCAACTCGGAACATACAAACAAACAAACAAACAAAACCAAATAAACAAATAAACAAACATAGATTGAATTTTATATATATATAGATATTTTTATTTTCAATAAAATAAATGAAAAATAATAAATTTCATTGAGAACTAATAACGTTTATTGAAAATGTATTCATAGGTCGCACTGACGTATTTAGTATGATTCTGTATTATTGCTATAAATCATAGCATTAATAGTCATTTTTTTGACTTTTGAGAACCTCTCCACTGATAGTCTTTGAATCTAGTGTAAAGGCTTCAAATACCTTTCAAAAATATCAGCGCCCACATTAATTAAGGTTTAAGAGCCTAGATTTCTTTAAGAACCATGGTGTGATATGAGATACTATTAACTATAGATGACCATGGAGCGTAATGACTAATATTATTAATAAAACTAACATACAGAAAATTATTTATAAAAAGCGGCGCTTCTTTAATGTTTTAGAAAAAAAAATGATTTGGATATGTTTGTATACACATATTTTTGAAGCGGCGTTTGAATATTGAAAAAAGGGAGACAATCTACTCACGCGTCAAATTTTTCCACATGACTCATAAGTGGGTAGACACAAAACAAATCTCTTGATTCAATAACGAAATTAATTGATCAATTAATTTTTAATGAAATGTCTTCAATCACGAGAAATGCTGTATCAATTAAGAAAATAATTGAAAGTCAATTACTTAATATTTGTTTATTAATTTTTATTGAGTGATTTCTGTTCAATTATAAAATTATAAAGAAAATCACGAAATTAATTGATCCAATTATTTTGTTTTAATTGAATGTCTTCAACACGAAAATGCTAGTATCAATTAAAAAATAAATTGAAAGTCAATTAAAAACTCATTTGTTTTTTAATAAATTTTGAGTGATTTTTAGTTTTTTTTTTGAATCAATAAATTTTTGATTGGAATATTTTTTAAATCAATTAAAAAAAAAAAAAAAAAAAAAAAAAGATAAAAAAAAAATTTAAGAAAAAAAAAAAAGTAAAGAGAAGGAGAAGAAGAAAAAAAAAAAGAGGGAAAAAAAGAAAAAAAAAAAAGGAAAAAAAAAAAAGAAAAAAAATAAAGAAATAAATAAAAAAAAAACAAAAAAAGAAAAAAGAGAAAAAAAAAAAAAGAAAAAAAAAAGAATAGAAAAAAAAAAAAAAAACAAAAAAAACAAAATAAAAAAAGAGAAGAAAAAGAAAAAAAAGAAAAGAAGGGATGAGGGGTGCGGGGGATCTTAATTCAATAAATAATTGAAAGTCAATTAAACAACTTAATTGATGAATAAAGAAATTAATTGTTAGTATTAAATTTTTGAGTGATTTTTTGTTTCAATTAACAAAATTTGGTTGAATCAACTAAAAATTTTTGATTGATAGTTTTTAAAACAAATTAAGACTTCAATTCATTAATTTTTTAATGTCAATTAAAAAAATAATTGAAAGTCAATTAAAACTTTAATCATGCAATTAAAAAATTAATTGTTTAGTATTCAAGATTTTTTGAAGTGAATTTTTGTTTCAATTAAAAAATTTTTTGTAATCCAATAAAATTTTTGATTGAATATTTTTTAAAACTCAATAAGAATTTAAAATTGTATAAAATTTCGTAATTTTTTTTTTGTTGTACGTGATAAAATAGTTAAAGTAATAAATAAAATATCATGAAACCGGTAATTTAAATATAGTTAAAAAAGGCGATTTTGGATGTGCTTTGCACTTGGTTTTACGTAACAAATATTTTTGAAGCGCCGATTGAATATCGAAAGAGAGAGGAGAGAGAGAGAGGAACTTAAAAACCTTGGAGCGTATAACTAATATAAATTTATAAAGGGTGATTTGTTAAGAGCCTTTGATAACTTTTTTTTAAAAAAAAACGCATAAACTTTCAAAATCTCAATCGTTCTTTATTTGAGAACGTTAGATTGGTCCATGGACATTTACTATTTTGAAGATATTTCATTTAAATGTTTGACCATGCGGCTGCCGTTCTTAGGTGGTCCATTCGGAAAGTCCATTTGGCAACTTTATCGAGCGATTTCGGCCGGAATATGCCCGAAATGTTCTTCGGAAATGTGTGTCTTCCAAGCTGGAATAGTTGGTGGCTTATTTCTGTAGGACTTTAGAACTTGACGTAGCTCCCGACAAAATATCTAAAGCGTCAATCGCGATGATCTTGTGGCCAAATTACCGGTCCATTTCTTGAGATGAATGTTCTCCGAAGTTTTCCCATCAAAAATGGCCATCAGAATCGCGAGCTGTGTGGCATGTAGCGCCAAATCTTGTTGGATAACACATGTAACTCAAGTTCAGTTCTTCCATTTTTGCAACAAAAAGTTTGTTACATGCGAACAGAATAGCGATCGCCAATTCACCGTAAAGCGTTTGCGTCCACAGCATCTTTGAAAAAATACGGTCCAATGATTCCACCAGCGACAAACCACACCAATCAGTGCATTTTTCGGCATGCATGGGCAGTTCTTGAACGGCTTCTGGTTGCTCTTCACGATTGTCGCTCCAATGCGGCAATTTTCTTATTGTACGTAGCCGCATTCACCAGAAATGAAGCCCTCAGTCGCTGAACAAGAATTTGTCGATAAAAAAGCGATTTTCTGCCAACTTTTCTTAGGCCCATTCACGTGAAAATTCGACGTTGTGGCAGATCGTAAGTCTATTCAATGATGAAATTCAAAGCATACTGGAGGCATCTTTCTCTTTGACACCATGTCTGAAATCCCACGTGAATCTGTCAAATACTAATGGCCATGAAAATCCTGAACTCTCAAAGAATCAACCCTTACTAGGCCATAATAAGAACGAGTCTCTTACTGGCGTTTGTTTTTATTAATAAAATTTGTCATTCAATTTCGATGAAATTAATTTCTAAATATAACGAAACTTTCCATTATTGCCACAAAGAAAAATCCTTTTTTATGAATTTAGAAATCCAACAAAATTGATTTGATTTTAATTTGATTCACTAGTTCAACTTAGATGAAAATCTTTATATTTCTCAAGACACTCTGAGAGTAATCACAGCTTTTAGGGTCTTCTTGGTTGTAGTGAGAGTGCGATAAATGTAATTTATACGGCCACGATTTAAATTAACACCGAGTTCATTCTTTAAATGCTTTGAAAGAAAACAAAAAAATCTCAGTTTTGCAAATTTAATGCTAATTAAAATTAATGCTAATTAAAATTTAATTATAGATACTTTGAATTTTTTTCTTAATTTACCACACATCAATCATGGTTTCTATTTAGTAATTGGTTACTGAACATCACGACATGTTTTATTTTCTCTATAAAATTTTAAAGAGAGATAAACATCAATTAAACTATGACAATCAAACTTATAAATCAAAGGCATAAAAATTAAGAAAAGTTCTACAATAAAAATCCCAAAAAGCCAATATAAGATTTAGCAAAATGGAGAAAAAAAAAACGATATTGTTATATTTTCCTTTTTTAATATATATATCGATCTAAATAGTAATTTATACGTGAATTGCAATAATTTTTGCATGTGAGAAACACCATGTGAGATGGTGGTGATGACGAATGTAAAACATTGACAAGGGAAAACACTGGGTATTGAAACGCGAAAATGTTTGAAATCGAATACAAAAAGCCAAAAATGTCAATGGTCCTCGCAACTCACTGAACAAAAATTCTAAAGCCCAGGCTTTATTATTCTCGCGAGTGAAAAACTTTCAAGAATTTTATTTCTAAAGGTGTGAGCATGTAATGGCAAGGCGATTACGCACAACACAAAATACAATAATATTCCTCAATACATTTAAGTGAGTGTTAAAAGCTTCAATATCAATGCTCAATTCCAACTCAGTTTTGTAATATCTCTCCACTTAATTGTACACATACGTAAGGCCAGATAGACATACACACGCACACACCTTTTCTACATCTGTTACTATATGTTTTATATCGTCCATTTGTGGGTGACAACCATATGTTACGACAAGTGGGCTTTTTTACATATCATTGTGAGATGGCAATTATATTTAGTTTGTTCTGTTTTTTAATTTGATATTCGTACTCTCATCCAATCCGAACTGTATGACGAAGTATTTCGTTGTTCGTTTTTTTCTTGTATTTAGCGGTAGACTACAACATCAACAACGACGACGACGACGACAAGGTTTGTGTTGTTTTTAGGTTTTTGTTTTGTTTTGGTTTTGAATGTTTTTATCTGTTTTCCTTTACAAATCCAATGCCTCACGAAATCCCAAACACATCTAAGGTAATGAGAGAAGTATGCGTGAGTGTTACCAACTCAGAATTGAGAACATCCTTAAATACATCGGGAAATATTTTCAACATATCTCATAGAAGGCAGCCACCATCATTATCAGCGCATCATCATACATCACCGTAGCTGTCGTTGGTTTTGTGTGCATAAAATTCTAAAGATTCGTTTTTTTATAATTTTTGTTTTTGTTATTATTGTTGTTTTTGTTATTGAAATTTGTTGTGAAGCTTGTTGTTTCATTGCCCATGATTTTATTCTGCAATTTATAGCTGCGTCGCAAGTTTGCTCTGCATATTCTATGTCGTTAATGAATTGCTATTTGCTGTTCGTGCAATAAAAATTAAAATTAGAATTAAATTGAAATTAGAGAGTGTAATTAGGAATTAAATTAAATTAAATTACATTAAATTAAATTTATAATTAAATTAAAATTTAAATTAAATTAAAATTAAATTAAATTAAATTAAATTAAATTAAATTAATTAATGTAAATTAAATTAAATTAATAAATTAAATTAAATTAAAATTAAATTAAATTAAATTAAATAAATTAAATTAAATTAAATTAATTAAAATTAAATTAAATTAAATTAAATTAAATTAAATTAAATTAATTAAATTAAATTAAATAAATTAAATAATTAAAATTAAAATTAAAATAATTAAATTAAATTAAATTAAAATTAAATTTAAATTAATTAAATTAAATTAAATTAAAAATTAAATTAAATTAAAATTAAATTAAATTTAAATTAAATTAAAATTAAATTAAATTAAAATTAAATTAAAATTAAATTAAATTAATTAAATTAAATAAATAAATTAAATAAATTAATTAAATTAAATTGAAATTAAATTTAAATTAAATTAAATTAAATTAAATTAAATTAAATTAAAAATTAAATTAAATTAAATTAAATTAAATTAAATTAAATTAAATTAAATTAAATTAAATTAAATTTAAATTAAATTAAATTAAAATAAGTTAAATTAAATTAATTAAATTAAATTAAATTAAATTAATTAAATTAAATTAAATTAAACTAAATAAATTATTATTAAATAAATTATTATATAGTTAAATTAAATTTAATTTAACTAAATACAATAAATTAAATTAAATATTATGATAGCTTCTTTCAAATTATTCTATACAATTAAATTGTTCCTCTAGCAACTGCGTCACCTAAAGTCGTTTCCTGCTAATTTTATTTCGACATATTTAAATTTATCAACAAACATCTAAACATTCCATAGGCTATGTTCTTGCTATAGAAAATTTTTCTTTAATCGATTGTGATAGTGCGTACAATGTCCCGGTTTTTTGATGTGTTTTTGTTCGACAAGCGTTTTGGTTTAATTTTATATAAAACATTTTTACCTTTTGTAATATTAGAAATTCATACGTTCAATAGTTATGCTTACCTGAAAAGAGAAAATGAAAAGAGGTTAGTAATGGATATGAAAACAAACTATTTCATTTATAAAATATTTAAACTTTTTAAACAACTTGTTCTACAAATAAAGAAAATATTTTCCAATTCATAACTGTTCTTTAACAAATCAATAGGATTTTTTGTTTTAGAAAAAATTAAAAATATTACAAATCTATATGAAATTGATTTATGTTATTTGCCTTCT
>PGFW01035583.1:6791-19290 GCA_003123925.1 Haematobia irritans | reverse complement strand
TCGATATTTTGCCTTTTAATATGTTGATTATATTTATTGCCGCTCATTTTATCGAATTATTCCAAAAATCGAGCATAAATTAATGACAAAATTAGGGAATGAACTAAACGGTATTCCCACAATGTCCTTTTTGTACGTTTAATCTGTCCTCTTTTAGGCCCGTATAACTATTTTAGGTAAATAGTACAAAAAATGTCATTATAGAAGCAAATATTACAGGGTGATAGGTAGTTGCAAATGTTCTGAACAGGTCGAATCATACGATTCCTTACCTTTCTAGAAATATCAATATCTTATAACAGTTAATTCATTTACCCAATAAGAATTTGGAAATACCAATCCATTTCTAAACGAATAAAATAAGCAGTAATAAGAATTCAATTCTAAATAAAACAACAAAAAACGCAAAAAGTAAAGAATTCAGAGAGATAACAAAATTAAAAAAAAAACTCGCATGTACTCAATTTTGCACTTTTCTATACCGGTGTCAGTTGGAACATTTTCTAGTACTTGGTCTATAACCCTTTATTATACCCTCCACCATAGGATGGGGGTATATTAACTTTGTCATTCCGTTTGTAAAACATCGAAATATTGCTCTAAGACTCCATAAAGTAATATATATTCTGGGTCGTGGTGAAATTCTGAATCGATATGACCATGTCCTTCCGTCCGTCTGTTGAAATCACGCTAACTTCCGAACGAAACAAGCTATCGACTTGAAACTTGGCACAAGTAGTTGTTATTGATGTAGGTCGGATGGTATTGCAAATGGGCCATATCGGTCCACTTTTACATATAGCCCCCATATAAACGGACCCCCAAATTTGGCTTGCGGCTCCTCTAAGAGAAGCAAATTTTATCCGACTCGGGTGAAATTTGGTACATGGTGTTAGTATATGGTCTCTAACAACCATGCAAAAATTGGTTTACATCGGTCCATAATTATATATAGCCCCCATATAAACCGATCCCCCGATTTAGCTTGCGGAGCCTCTAAGAGAAGCAAATTTTATCCGCTCCGGCTGAAATTTGGTACATGGTGTAAGTATATGGTTTCTAATGACCATGCAAAAATTGGTCCAAATCGGTCCATAATTATATATAGCCCCCCATATTAACCGATCACCAGATTTGACCTCCGGAGCCTCTTGGAAGACCAAAATTCATCCGATTCGGTTGAAATTTGGTACGTGATGTTAGTATATGGTATACAACAACCATGCAGGAATTGGTTCATATCAGTCCATAATTATATATAGCTCCCATATAAACCCATCCCCAGATTTGACCTCCGGTGCCTTTTGAAGAATCAAAATTCATCCGATCTGGTAGAAATTTGGTACGTGGTGGTATAGACATTTAACAAACATGCCAAAAGTGGTCCATATCAGTCCATAATCATATATAACCCCCATATAAACCGATCCCGAGATTTGTTTTTGGAGCCACTTGAAGGAGCAAATTTCATCCGAGTGGCCGTTAATAACCATGCCTACCTAGTCCATATCGGTCTATAGTTATATATAGCCCTCAGATAAATCGATCCCCAATCACAAAAAGTTGGCCCATATCAATGACAGTCTTTCATAGAAGTTCCTACGCAATCCATGGTGGAGGGTACATAAAATTCGGCCTGGCCGAACTTACGGAATAGATAATATCTTGTTGCATTTTCTATAGAATACAATGCATATAACGTTTTGCTAACCTTCAGAATCAATCATTAATAAAATTTTATAGAAATGCAAGTTAACCAGCTTTAGTTGTTAAAATTCGATTCCTGACAACGAATACTGTTCTTTCAGTGTACGAAGCTTACTATCAGAAACTATTTATTCGAATATTATTCAGAAAGAGTCTTAGTTTGTTGCCTTTTCAAACTTTTTTCCCAATCTCGGTACTTGGTTTTTAAATGAATTCACTATAGGTAAATGCTGAATTTTATGGACACAATAACTACTATCATTTACTAAGCTTGTCACATTCGAAAACCTAAGGGATTCAATATAAATATTTAAAGTTTTTGGTACTTGTATAACATAAACCCAAAATCAACATAGAAAAACGCAAATACAATATCATTGAAGCTTTACTACATTATGGGAGTGCGAAGCATCCAATCTACACTTGAAAAAAAAAAAAATTTAGTGATATTAAAGATTATGCAACCTAACATTTTAGGATTGACTCAATTTATCAAAAATAAGTACAATTGTCTCTTAAATAATACAAATATTTTGAAAACAAGTTTTAATTTTAGTTCAAATTTTTTTTCATTAATTTAAGGACACATTATTTGTAAAATTTGGCGTCTCCCGTTAAGATCGCATGTCTTTGAACTAAAGATTTCCTAAAGTAACAAAACCAATTTTTAAAATCTCACAAAAAGTATTTAAAAATGAATGTCGGGCTATTTAAAATACTTTTGTAGATTTTAAAATGTTTTTGTACTTTAGGAAAATTTTTAGTTCAAAGACCATGCGATCTTAACGGGAGACGGCAAATTTACAAAATATGTGGTCTTAAATTTAATGAAAAAAAATTTGACTAAAAATTAAAACCTTGTTTTCAATAATATTGTATTATTTTAAAGAAATTTTTACTAATATTTTGTAAAACGAAAAATTTACTAAAGTAGATTTAAGCCAATGCGTATTTAGATACGCATTTTTTAATGCGATTTATAGTCAACGCCGTAGAGAGCATCGCATTCAACATAAACAAGAGGCGGGAATTAAGTAATTCGATATAATTAGTTTGGGTTGTTTTGGTAAAGTGTGTATATTTTCCAAATTTTCTCTTATTGCGGAGGTTATTTATAGTAAGTAAATAATATTTTTCATTGAAGGAATTTGCAAATACTTTTGTGGCCCTTTTGGATGAAAATTCTGCAATGAATTTATATATTGTCTTAATAATTTCAGATTTGTAAGAAATGAAGTCATCATGGTATAAGAGACAGGCTCTGGTTAGCACGCCCACCTTGCATACACAGGACCAGGGGTTCAAACCATGTTTCGATCAAACAGTTTTCCCCTCTCAGTAATATTGGGACATTTTCTGAGTGTTTGAAAGATTCCCTCGCAGTAATGCGAACTAAATGCGGCCTTATGTGAATAAATTATGCGTTTAGTATCAATTACTTTTTTTTACTGAAAGCACATATTTGATTGACCAACTAGTTAACATCGTTCAATACACTTCCTATAAATATTTGCTTGTTTTCATTGCAGTTTGCCTTGATGCTGAAATGTTTTAGCAGCGTGTCTACCAGAGAACGGCTGCGATATACCGCAACCGACCAGTGTATTTAGTAAACACCAACATTTGCAATCTTAAAACACCAATTGGTAAAAAAATTTAACCACCAATATCCAATGCAACCGACGACTGTCGGTGTTTGTTAGTATGAGTGTTGGTCTCTCGAAAACACCGTAGTAAAGCAATCACACAAATTGGTTACCCATATCTCAGCAGTTTGGTATTCTCTTATTTGGTACTCTCTCAATTCTCTTGAGCTAATGCCAACTGCTAGTAATTGTTGTTGAGTGCAATCACACTTAAGTGCCAACCTCGTTTTTTGTTTATTGAGCGTTGTTACGATGTCGATTGGTTTAAGATTGCAAGACACTGCATACGAACATTGTTATATACTATTGGTGTTTTTATTCTCGAATTTGTATCAATGTAAAAGATCCCATGGTAATTGGTGTCTTACTCACTGCCGACATTTTGTGGGTAAGATTGCAATACGAAAAAAGCCACCGGTTGCAGTTATCTGGTGTCTACGTCCAAAGAAGACAAAACAAACGAAGATAAACCCTGGACAACAACCCAACTAAACTGCCTATACATCTTTAATTGGTTTTGATGGAATTCAATTCATTTTACATATTTAATAAATGCAGAAGTTTCAGTATTATATGTTTTATGGGTTTATTTCAAAATATCGATAAAAAATGACAAAGTTTGTTGCTAGAACAACAAACATTTGTAGTTATTTCAACAATGCAAGTTTCTGGTGTCAGCAGCGATGTTTGTCAAAAAGTTTTACCAAACACGTTTGCTAATTCAGCAGAATTTGTTTGCTATTAAAGCAGCACAAACAAAATCTGCTGTTTTAGCAAACATTTTTGCTGTTATGAATAACAAAATTTTTTGGGTGTAGGTAATGTCGATGAAAACTTAGGTGAAGTAGGAAACCAAGAAATAGTCGAAGTGTTTCCGATTGAAGAACAAGTCTCAGTGGGACCGAAACGCAGCCAAAGAACACCTAAATCAAATTCTAATAGTCGAAGTGTTTCCGATTAAAGAACAAGTCTCAGTGGAGACCGACGCAGCCAAAGAACCCTAAATCAAATTCTAATTTGTAAGATTTTTATTTAAACATTTTCGAAGTAGTTACAACGGAAATATTTATACCAGAATCATTATGCAGATATTAATAAATGTTATAATAAATCAAAATGGTTAGCTGCTGTAAATGAGGAGTTACAGGTCTATAGACTGTAATTCCTCTGGATTGTCAACAATCAGGATAATGTTTGCAGTGGCGTATACAAAGGGTTATATTTTCAACAGCTCGATATTAAAACCGCATTCAATATGGAAGTCTTAAGAAGAATATTTTCATGTTGTTTAGCATTGCGCTAAACTTTTGCTCAGCACTGTGGAGCTATATTTTTGAGCAGCACTGTAACTAGCGGTGCATTGACACTAACATACGTCACTAGTCACAGTGCTCTCTCTCTCCACAGTGTTGTTGCCACCAGTAGCTGAATAATGAAAACAAAGTTGGCAAATAACTCCGGTCACATTGGATAATGTCAAAATCAATTATATAGTTTGCGCCCTTTGAAACCGCCACAACGTCGTGACAAGTGAAATATACAAAAAAACCAAAAGAGAAAAAATATATAGCCAAAGTAAAAGTTAAAATAAAAAGAGCTACAAAAAAAAAAGAAATATATTGTGAATATTCAAATATCGAAATGAAAAGGTGTTTGTAAATCATTATTAAATAAACACAAAGGACAAACCCAACAACATTATATATATACAGTTACATTAAAGCTAAAAACAATTGATTATAATAAATAAATAAATAAATTTGTTAATTAATACTAAATTTACTAGCTAAAAAATACAGTGAAATAAAAATTAATCAAGTGAACAATTGTCTAATAAAGTAAATAGTTAAAACTCTAATAAACTAAATAGTTAAAACTTGTTGTTATTGCCAAAATTGCAAAGGAACCTAACTACACTAAATTGAACTATAAACAAAATTAAATTATTTACACGCAAAATCGAGAATTATACATAAACCCTAGTTAAAATACTTACCTTGTTACATTGCTTATACTTACCTAAAATCAAATCTTGAACCTAAAATACTTACCTATTCACATTGTACATATTTACCTAACAACAATTCATTGAATTAAAATTACTTACCTTTTGTGAAAACCTTTGTATACACGCCATTATACTTACCACTGAAATAAAACCCAAAATTGTGAAATATTAAATTGAAACAATCTTTGTGTTTTCAATCAAAAAGCCCAATGTACATACATTAATTTGGTCCATTCGAACCGTATTGTGAAAATTTACACCAAATTTATTTTTGCTTTTCCTAAATTATTGTTGTGACATTGCAAAAACTAAGATATTTTGGACATTGTTGTTTAAAAACGAAAACTCATAATATTACCAAGAGCAAATTTGTGAAAGTGAATTGTGAGCAGTGATACATAAAAAAAAATAGTAACAAAATTTTAAACAAAAACAAATTTTCGTGTCGGTTCGGTGATAAATTAAAGTACACAAAATCACAACAATACAAAACAAAAAGCAGAACATCGAACCTTCTCGAATTTTGGAAGGCAGATCCCGTTGAAGCGGGTTATTTGGAATTCAGCCACAAAACAACAACAAAAACACAAAGTACAACATCCAAAGTGAGTACAAGCTTTGATTTTTTGGTTTTTGGGGCGACAAGCCAACGGAATATATTGGGCGCTGCTAACAAGACACTCTCCCATAATTTGGTCCAAGGAGTTGTTTTTTTTTTGTACATGCTTGACCCTATATATTTTGTATGTTGACCCTTACAGAAGTTATTTTTGCGGAATATGGTTTGGTTTATTGATTTGCATATTGGTTGGATAAATTTGACCCAATAAATCTCACGAGGATTAAAAGTGTATTATCGTCTCGTGTTAATTATCTTGCTGGTATCCATTTTGTCTGTGTATGAGTGACATGACCCGAATCGTTTTTTTTTTGCAAGTTAACCTAAGTCAACGAATGTATGGAAGAATTTGACGGATCGTTACGAAAACAAAAGGATGCAGATTAATGATCAATTGAAAACACTTTTCAATTTGCCAAATGTCTCTGTTGATTCAAGTCAATCAGTGCAAAAACTTCAAAGAACAGTGAACAGTTGTATCCAGACTTTGGAAATACTTGGGTAGATGTACAAGGAATGGGACCAATTCTAATATAACCTTTGTCTTCAAAAATTACCAGACCTTTTCTCGAGGAATTTGAAAATTCTTTGGAAGACTGTAAGACTCTTCCAACTTGGAATCAATTCGACCTTTTTTTTGACTCACAAATTCAAAACTCTCGAGTCAGTGGTAAATATAAAACCGATATTCAATAAACAAAACCAAAATAAATTTGATAACAGATATAGGCCAGATAAAGGAAAATTCGACAATAGCTTTCAAACCAACGTTTCACGGAAACCTCATTATTCGGGGAGCGAAAATAAATTTAATTCGAAAGCAGTTGCTACAAATTCAAAAACAACTGTTCCAAATTCAAATAGTCAAATGTGTCCAATTTGTAAAGAAGCGCATTTTATTCGCGATTGTCCCAAATTTATTGAGAAAAATATCAATGATAGAATTCATGTTGTCAAAATTTCACATCTTTGCTACAATTGTCTCTCATCCAACCATGGCATTAAAGATTGTAAAAGTAAATATTCTTGTCGAGAATGTAACATGCGACATCATACAATATTACATAATGGAACGGAAAACCAACATGTCGTCATTGAACACAAACAGAGAGACTTACGTACGACCCGCATTAGTCTGCGCTCTAACAACTCAAAATACAGTCCACTCCAAGACAGTGGACAAACATATTACATTTGACCTTCAGATGATATCAAATTTGTGCGTATCTCCCAGGGGTACTTACTTTTTCACGTGCTTTGTCTCAAATCAATCTGCGGCGACAATTGTTTGCTGACCCAGACGATCATTGACCTGGCATCTCATCCAATTTCATATCTGAAAAACTTAAAAATAAATTGTGTTTGCCAACTAGACGAAATTTAGTACATATTACTGGAGTTAGTGAGATGTTGGCAGAAACTTCTACAAAGGCTTGTCTTTTCAATTTACATTCTCGTCTAGACCCCAGTTTCCATTTAGAAGTTTGGGCTCCTGTTTTGCGGACCCTTCCGTCAAATTTACCACCACGAAACCTAGGTTAGGTTAGGTTAGGTTAAAGTGGCAGCCCGATTAAGATTCAGGCACTTAGACTATTTCAAGTCCATTGTGATACCACATTAATAAAAGTACCTATTACATATGGCAGCTTCTAGTATTAACCGCTGAACTTCTGATTTATTTTTCTTTGTTGAACAAACCCAGAATTGTTCCAAAAACATTAGCAGACTTGCTTAAGTTACGTTTTCCCAGATTCCGCCAGTATCTGAAGCTATAATGCCTCCTAAAAGTTTGCTTTGCGCTTTACCAAAATGGCAGGACATCTCACACTAAGAGTGTTTAATTGATTCTTTTTCCTCCGCAATCATGACGCTCTATACAATAGTCATTATACTTCGCTGCCAATAGTTTTTGCAAAAATCTCCTAGTCAGCAGCGACCCGTTATAGCAGAATATCAACGATGTGATATCTGACGTCTCGAGAACATTAGCAATAATCTTAGGTGGCGGTTTAAGTTGAAATGGGCCATATTTGCTTGGTGTCGTTACAACCCTTGCAATTCCGCCATCGAAAACATTTGCCATCATAACAGCTTCCTCACGCCAGCATGAGCATTGCAGTTAAGCTAGGGCTATACCAACAAATTCTAGTTCCCCTGGAAATAGTGTAAGGTAGTCCCTAGCCTTGCCACTCATGCGCTTCGCAGTTTCCCCGGTATGGTTCCTATGGCCAGGCACCCATAGTAGCGTGATATTGTACTGCTTCAGCCCATCTCATTGAGAGATTTGCGTCAAATCTTTTTATGGCCGTTTTCGAGTTGAGGAACACAGAGTGAAGGATTTATATGTGCAGGTGGATGTCTGAGTTATATATTAATGCGCACATTTTTTGGTAACCATTTACTTCTGAGCCAATTCGCCACTCTCTTATTGCTAATATTTCAGCCTGAAAAACACTACAGTGATTAGGTAATCTTTTTGCTATTTGAAGTTCCAAATCATTAGAAAATACTGCGAAACCCACTTGTCCATCCAATTTTGGAGCCCATCAGTTAGAAATCTAATATATTCTTTATTCCCCGGGGTCTGTGTGCACACGCCTCACTGTTGGGGATTAGAGTCTCAAACTTTTTGTCGAAAAGCTGGACTCGCCAAATTGTAAACCACGTACGTTAGGCACATCTGGCATTTATTTGAGGACAGAACTGTGACCGTAACCTTTTTTCCGACCACAGCGATAGTTTCGCGGCAACCGCAACAGCCGTGTTGCAGCTGAACTGTTTGGCCAAAATGTCTAAAGGCAATAAGATTCGGCAGCATGACATTAAGGGAATTTTGTTCTGTCTTGGCTGAACGCGCCTGAAATACACAACACGGGCCATAGCTGAACTTTATCTAAAACAAGTCGGTTTGCTGAAAGTGCCGGCCACCAGACTAAACACCATATACATTATAGGTCTAACGCAAGCCGTGGTATGCCAAATGCACAATTTTTGGTTTAGTCCCACTTTTTTTCCTATTGCCTTTTTGCACGAGTACAAAAGCTACAGTTGCCTTTCTCGCCCTTTCTTCAATAATTAAGCCTAACAATTCAAGCTTCCTGTCTAAAATAAACGCAAGGTATTTTGGCAGACTCACCAAAGGGAAATTTCAGTACCCCTAAGGAAATAAGGCCTAACCGCGGGAGTCTTGCGATCTTGGCAGTACATGACTAGTATCTGTCTTTGCTGGATTGTATCCCCAAGCACCATTGTCTTTTCGCCCTTTTCTCAGTCACCCGGAGGGCCCTTGAATAATATCTTCTGATTGTGGATGGGAATTTTCCCCTGACTGCCAGAAGCCACATCATCTGGTAATGCGACCACTTTATCCTTGCTTTTTCTAGAGTGACCAGAAGGCTCTTTATTAGCACATTCCAAAGAGAGGTGATAGAACACTCGCCCCCGTCCTCCTTGGGGAGTGCCTCTGTTACGATACGCTTTGTAAATGTTTGCTGTCCTAGTGTTGCTGACATACTCTCTTCATTAGCAGTTCGTCTAACGCCTGAGTATAACATGGATGCAACATTAGAAGTTGTCAGTCCATTTAATATCGAGCTCGGATGGACCCATTCATTGAACGCGCCTTCGATGTCTAGAAACGCCACGATTGTGTATTCTTTTGACAGATTAGTGAGCTTTCAAATAAGCTGAACTAGTTCAATGTAGTGGCGGTCTCAGTCAGAGCCTGCCTTTTCAAGTGAATGCATGTTGTCCGTTTCGAGAGCAAACTAGAATCACGCTAAGTTCTAAGATTAAGTATCTATCATCCTCCCAGAGTCTTAATTAGGAATGATGACTAAGCTGAATTGGTCGGAATCCTTCGCCCTCGAGTGAGAGGCTTTTCCCGCTTTAAGGTATTAATAACGACTTTTGTTTCGCCTCCACTTTCCTGGGATATATGATAATTGAATAACATCCTTTATATATCACCGACAACAGGGGCATAATTTTGTGCAGTTACAGGCTTGTAACTCCGCCGGAGTAATTCCAGTCAGGTCCGGGGATTTGAAATGGTCAAAGCTATTTAGCGCCCATCTTATTCTAGTTCGCGATACATATTTTCCTCGACAGAGGAACGACCGCTGAAGCAACTGTGCACGCAAGTACATGGTTCAAGCCTCTGATTTCCAGCAAAATGTTGTGTCCAATAGTACCTCCAGCGTCTCCATCACTCGGACGTTGTCCAATTTGCCCTCCGATGTTTTTAATGAACTGAGCGAGTTGGTGGATGCTAGAACCTTCGTAGTCTGGTAATCCTGCGACGTATTTCTCATACTGGCTGGCAGTAATCATTCCAAGAGTTTATGCTGAGCCTTTCTAAGTTTCTCGCTTGTATCCTCTCAGAATCTTCTTGTAAGCGTCCCTCCCGCAGTTCCTCAGAAGCTCTGGTGGACTTTTGCCTGTTTTAAAGAGCTTTCCTGCAGGATTTCCTCAATATTACTTAATTCCGTAGACCACCATTGGTGGTCGATGTTTCCCTCTTGGCTTTCCTCTAGGGCATTCAGCTTTCAGATGAGTATGTTGAAGCTTAGTAATCCCGCTCACTGCGTAAATTCGATATTTGCAACATTTCGTGCTATTTGTCTCTGTTATTCCGGTAATCATCATATTGAACATTGGTCCTATACCCTATTCCGTCAGCTTCCTAACATGTGGCGGACATATGATCTTGGTGATTATGAACATTTCAAATTTGAAACGATGTAGCGATTGATCTGAGAACTTGTGTTCACTTAAAACCTGCCACTTCGATATCAATTTCATATCAGTTCTTGCGAGGACCAAGGTGATGTCCAAAACCTCTTGCCTGTCTTTTAGTAGATAAGGTTGGGACATCTCCCTTGTTGCAAAGCTACCACAGATTGTACGCAAAAATAACTCTATTAGCGATCTCTCCCCTTGCAAATTAGTATCACTAACTTCCCCATATACTATGATGTGCCATCGCATCGCATCCATAATGAGTTTCGTGCTTTTGTTTTCCGTGACTCCTCCACTAAGGTCTTAACGGCATATGGAGGCATCTCCCGTCATGTCCCATGTAACCGAAGATACCCAATATTTGCCATTTGGCTATTCCTAAACTGGGCAACGACAAAGTGTCTGTATTGCACATTGAGGAACAGAAAAAGTTGAGTCTCGTTTTTTTAGCATTAATACAGGCTCGATTTACATCATTAGCCACTATACTGGAATAGTTGAACCCCGGAGTACTTAATTCCACAATTATTTTGTTTTTTATAACATATGGCCTCTTGAATAAGAAACTATATGCTATGTTCCCCTTTCATCAGAGAACTTTTAAGGCAGCACAATGCAGCCTTACAATGATGAAAAGAATTTATCTGAGGATTCCGTAACCATGAGATTTCAACAACCGTCACATCACGCCCGCTTCAATCGAGTCATCAAGATGTCACGAAACGTAACTTAGCACAAACTTAAGGGAATGTTGTCAACCTATGATTTGGCAGATCCAAATTCTATAACAATCAGTCAACCCGTTGATCTTCTAATTGAATGGAATATAGGACTCCTTAATTTTTGAATATTTTTCAATTTAATTAGAAATTCTCGAAATATCGCAATGGCAGCATTTTTCCCGAATGGGAAGAGGAAGTTTAATGAAAGACTCGCTGATATAAAGGCAACACAATATGATGCAAACATTTTAGAAATATTTTGAATTTGGACACCAAATGAGAAAAATTTCGTCACTCAAGAAATCCGAAAGAACTCCGAATTTATTGACATTCCGCATCGATGTCTGTGATTAAACCTGAACGGCTGACAACAAAAACTATTCGGGTGTTTTCAATGGCTTTATAGCCCTTCGTCAAACAAGCGAACTTATGATAATTTGTTTACTGGACCCATTCTCTCAAGCAGGATCTTCTTGTCTACAACATTTATGAATGGAGTTCTTTAAAGTTATGTTTATAGTGTCGGATTGTCACAAGATTATACAGACAAATTCTGCTCGACAAAAAATCAGACACAATCAAGCGTATACTTTTTAGAAAATCTCCCACAGACCCCTTAGAAGACTTTGAACTCTTAACAGTCACTTTTGGAGTTAACTGCGCTCCATTCCTTGCAATCCGGACACTTCTTCAACTTGCAGAAGATGTGACGGACACATATCCTCTTGCGTCAAAAATTATACGAGAAAACTTATACGTAGATAATGTTTTGCTGGCGCGCACACTGTCGAAGACGCTATTAAATCTCGTAAAGGAAGTTAATTCTAGCTGGACTCTGCGGGTTTTCAGCTAATGAAGTGGCGTCTAATAATCACAACGTCATTCAAGATTGCTTCAGAACAATTGCTTCGCACTTAATTGGTTGATTTATCTGAGGATTCATCAACCAGAACACTAAGGAGTCAGGTGGAACATATCGGGGGGGACTTATTTCACTTTTAATCAGGCCAACTATAAGAAGTTAAGGTAAAATTACACCCAAAAAGAGAAGTTTTAT
>PGFW01035578.1:644-10804 GCA_003123925.1 Haematobia irritans | reverse complement strand
GCTTATGGTCACCATATATTTTTCTCAGCCAGAAAACTCACTTCTAAAGGACAAAATAGCCTATAATGGACTGCGGTAAACACCAATTTCAGTAACTCCAGAATTAAAAAACAAATTTTAATAAAATGGATCATTTTACTTTGCGTGACTTTTCGTATATACCAAATACTACAAAATACTACTACATTAACATTATTAGTCAAATGATTTATATTAACTAACCAAAATCGAAAGCAATAATAAATAATTTTAGCATATAATAACTAAAGTATAAATCATGATATTTAGTAATCATAAAATTACCACAAAATATTTTACGCTGTCTTCATGGCATAAATCCTAAACGAAAGCAAACAAAGTCATTTCCTTAAATTATTATTTAAGAGCTTAATTCTTCCTAGCCCATATCCGGGGCTAAAGTTGTTATTTCCGGCGAAGGGAGGTATCCTAACACACACACAACGATTGGTCTAATAAAAAGTTTAAATTAAATATTGTTACCTAACCGTGTCGTTCTACCATTAAAGAAAGTCCGGATATTTTCCATATATATCAGGACATTAAAATCATAATAAAAGAGGTTAAAAACAAATTATATCTAAATTCGTAAACGACAATGATGATGACGCCGACTACAGGATCTACCACATCGAATGGCTGTCGTTGGAGGCCTATGAGGATATGTTAGTCAAATGTATCGAAACACGCACTCTTTTAATTAAGGGTGTGAACAGCAGATGATGAGATATTCATTCAAATGTTGCTGACATTCATAAATATTCAAAAAATAAAAAGCCACAGAATTTCGATTCGATAAAAAGGTGGAGGAGTATCTGGGTCTACCTACACACACGCAAACTGGCAACACTTTGGTCAAGAGCGTTGTGCGCCACATCGAAAAGAAAGTTGTAAATATTTCATTAGCGGTTTTCCACTGCCGTAATGTTTAGTGTTGAGGAGAAATGGACATTTGCACCTTTTTTTGGTTTTGGCATCCTCTGTATGCTATTTCGGTATAAGAGACAGAGACTGCACAGTGGGCTAATATTTAATTCGTTTAGAAAAGAAATCGACTTGGTATGAAACCGAGAGTATATAAGAGAGGAAGAAAGAAATCCATTTTTAAACGGATGCTAAATTTAACTTAATTTTTGTTATTTCATTCAATTTTGTAATATAACAATTTATTTCAATTTTTTTTTAAATTCCCACAGTCTAAAGAAATTTTCCTTATCCCAAGTAAAACATTTAATTCTACCATTTAATATCTACCATAAATTATTATGGTCTTAATTTTTTGAACAAATAAAATAAAGTAACAAGTATATACGGGGCGCATAAAAGTTCGGCCCAGGGCCGAACTTATGTACCCTCCCACCGATGGATTGCGTAGAAACTTGCTACTGAAGACAGTCATCGCCAAACAATCGAATTAAGCTTGAGATGGCGTAACACTTGCCGATGGCTAAGGTATCTTAAAACTTCCTAACCACCGTAAAGTATTATAACCACCCCAGCAAAAAAAAATTGTCGCCAAAAAAAAGTAATGAAAATGTTCTTTTTGATCGCCGAAATCGGTGCGAAAATTTGGCCAGAAGCGGCATGATTTAACAATTGGGATTGTCATAGAATCGGAAGTCCCGTCCAATTGTTAACAGCCGTTGCACTTGGAATTTGCATCATTTCTTGTTAGGTGTGATCCGACCATCTCAAATGTTTGGATGTAAGATTAAAAATCTCGTGATACTTTTGTCCAAAGACCTAAAATAATTTTAATAGGTTTTTTTATTCTTGTTTAATGGATTCTAACGCGTTGTCGCAAAGTTTGACCTTCCAAATATTTTCAATTTTTCATAGATTGGATTTAGCATGTTTTTTCGACAAAAATTTTAATGATTGTGTATCAATTTTATGAATTCTTCACTCTGTTTTTTTAACCTATTTGAAACAAAAAAAAAGCTTAAAAAATACCCATTAAAAGTATGAAAAAACAAGTTTCATAAAGAAATTGAATCAAAAAGAAACTTCCTGGGTAGTTTAAAAATAAAGAACATCATTGGGCAGTGCAAATCTTCTGGAAGGTGCTTTTAAAGTTGTGCCTGTGAAGAACCTTCCAAATTTTGTTGCGTGGACAGTAGTCACATACGTGGTATTAACTAGTTAAACTTAAACAAGTATATACACGACGGCCGTAAGGTGTCGGGCCAGGCCAAAGCTTATGTAGCCCTCCATCATGGATTGCGTAGAACACTTTCTTCTAAAACACTGCCAAATCCAGAATCGATATTACTTAAAGTTGCGGACACGCTTGGCCGATGGCAAGGCGTACTTTAAAAAACACTCCCTAAACGCACCATTCTTCTAAATTGTATGTAAGGTCTCCATACGTGTAATATATTAAATCAAAAAAGGATCGATCCTAAGTACGAATGTAATCAAGTGTTGATCAAAGTAAGGGACATAAAATTGTTGACAATAAATTTTCCTACAGAAATGAAAATTTTAAAAAATTTTTGCTATAGAGAATAAGAATTTTCACAAAAATTTTCTACAGAAATAAAATTTTCAAACAAAAAAATTTCTATATAGAAATAAAATTTCTACAGAAATAAAAATTTTGAAACAAAAATTAGAATAGAAAGAAAATGTTGACAAAAAATTTCTACCAGAAATAAAATTTTAACAAAAATTTGTTCTATAGAAATAAACTTTTGACAAAGAAATTTTCTAATAGAAATAAAAATCTTGGTAGATATTTGTGGCTCGAGTGGCAAACGACATGGATTATGAACCGATATGGACCAAATTTTTTGTCCTGAATTGGAACCAATTTTGAGTATGGGTTGGTTAAGCGACTACAATATCAAGAAACACCGGACGCCGTTCCTAAAATTTCGAAACCGGATTGGATGAATTTTGCTCCTCCAAGAGGGCTCCGGGAGGTCAAATCTGGAGAACGTTTTAATATGGCGGGCTAATTATATAAGGATTAGATGACCGTGATAAGTGGACGCAATTCGGGCAAGCGAGTTGTGTAAAAACATCATACTACTAACACGACATGTTTCCAAATTTACAAATCCGGCTCTGGATGAAATTTGCTTGTCTCCTTGGCAGACTTCGCAAGCCAAATCTGGGGTTCGGTTTATTATGGGGCTGAATATATAATTGATGAACCGAACGGCCTGGACCAATTTTTTGTATGGTGTGTTAGGAACCTGATATACCCCGCAGACATCATGTACCGAAATTTAAAGGCCGGATCGGATGAAATGTTTTGCGGTTCTCAAGATTTGGCTTCGCGGAGCTCAAGCCAAATCTGGGGATGCGGTTTATATGGGGGTGTTATATGATGAGAGTTATGGGCGCACGACCAGGGATGTGGACCAGATGGTTTTGCAACGATTGTTAGAGACCATATTTCCAACACCATGTACAAATTTCAGCCGGATCCGGATGAGAATACTGCTTCTTCTTAGAGGCTCCACAAGCCAATCTGGGGATCGGTTTATATGAGTGGCTATATATTAATTAAGCAAAGACCGATATGGACCCAGAAGTTTTTGGCATGGTTGTTTAGAGGACCATGACATACGCAATATCATGTACCGGGAAATTTCAGCAGGATCGGATGAAAGCCTGTTCTGTCTCGTTCTGGAGGGTTCCGCCACAAGCAAAATCTGGGATCGGTTTAATAATGGAGCTATGATATAATTATGGACCGGCCGATGTGGGAGCCGCAAAGTTTTTTGCGTAGTTGTTAGAGACCAATTAACCAACCTACGATGTTCCAAATTTCAGCCGGATCGGAATGAAATTTGCTTCTCTATTTAGGCTCCGCAAGCTAGAAGTCTGGGATCGTTTATATGGGGGCTATGTATAATTAGTGGGACCGGATGTGGACCAATTTTTTGGCAATGGTTGTTAGAGACGTATATCGTAACACCCACGTTTCCAAAATTTTCAACGCGGATTCGGAATGAAGTTTGCTCCTCTAAAAGAGGCTTCGGAGGTCAAATCTGCGGGATCGGCATTTATATGAAGGGCTATAACCCGTAAAAAGTGGACCGATTATGGCCCTTTCAGATACCATCACGACCTGAACATCGATTAACGAACTACTTAGTGCCAGACTTTCCAGTCGATAGCTTTTTCGTTCGGAAGTTAGCCGTGGATTCTACAGACGGGACGGAACATCAGCTGTAGATCGGACTCAGAAATTTCAACCCACGGAGCCCGTACAGAAATATATAGTACTTTATGGGGTTCTTAGAGCAATATTCGATGTGTTACAATACGGGAATGAGACAAAGTTAATATAGACCCGAGCCCATCCTATGATGGAGGGTATAAAAAGGGCCGATTAAATACGTAGTATTAATTAAGTTTTAAAGCGTTTCTAAATAGAAAATAAAACTTTGGCAAAAAATCAAAATTTGCAACAACATTTCTCTATAGAACGTAAAATTTGGAAATAAAAATTCTATAAAATAAAATTTGGAAAAAGAAGTTTTATATAGAAATAAAAATTTTGACAAAATTTTTTCATAGAAATAAAATTTTGACAAAATTTCGTATAGAAAATAAAATTTTGACGAAAATTTTCTATAGGTAAATAAAAATTTGGACAAAAATTTTTCTGATAGTAAGATGAAAAATGTTGACAAAAGTTTTCCCTATAAAATTATAAAAACTTTTGGTAGATTTATTTTGGCAACGCATGATTAGTGAACCGATATGACGCCAAATCTTTGTGTCGATTGGGGATCGGACTTATATATAACTATAGACGCAGTAGTGGACAATTTGACATGGTTATTAGCGGCCTTACAGCTAACACCACGTTGCAAATTTCAAAACCGGACGCGGAATAAATTTTTGCTCTCTCCAGAGCTGGCGCGAGATCAAAATCTGCGGCAACGGTTTATTGATGGGGGTATGACTATAATTTATGTGACCGATATTGGAGCAAAGTTCTTGCGTGTTTGTTAGATACCGGACATTCATAACATCAATGGGTTCCAGAATTTCAACACGGATCGAGAATTTTGCTCCTGACCAAGGAGGCCGCCGGAGGACGAAACTCTGGGGACTCGATTTATATGGGGGTTATATATATATTATGGACGCGGATAGTGGATGACCAATAACTTGCCATGGTTGTTAGAGACCATGTAGTTGAACACCACGTAACTAAATTTCAAGCCGGATCCGGAATGAGAGTTTGCTCCTCTAAAGAGGCTCCGGAGGTCAAATCTGGGGATCGCTATATGAGGGCTATTATAAGTAAATTTATGGAGGGATATTGTTACCAATTTTTTTGCATGGTCATTAGAGAACAGTATATGAAAAGCCAGCGTACGCGCAAATTTCAGCCCGGATCGGATGAAATTTGAGAAAGCAAATTTCATGACCGATCCGGCAGAAAGCAAATCGCAAGCACAAATTTGGGGGTTTACCGTTTAGATATGGGTGGCTTATAACCGTAAATGAAAAGTGGACCGATATGGCCAAATTTGCAATACAATACCGACTAAACATCAATAAAGACTTGTGGCGCAAGTTTTCAAGTCGATAATTGTTTGTTTGCGAGTTAGCGTGATTATCAGACAAACGGAACGGCCGGGACGACGGAGCGACGGACGATTGGGGCCCTTCAGATCGACTCCAGAATTTCACAGGACAGCGACCCAGAAATTTATATAGACCTTTATGGGGCTCCTTAGAGCAATAAGTTCGATGTGTATACAGAAACGGACATGACAAAAGTTACATATTACCGCGCCGAATCCTATGGTGGAGGGTATAAAATATCAATGGAAATAAGTCAACACCGGAAACCAATAACAGATACCACATAGTTCCATATACTTCTCAAACTAGAAATAATGGCTATGACGTGGCACCAATTTTTTATACCCACCTCCATAAAATGGTGATCGGGGGTATAAATAAGTTGTCATTCCTTGCTTGTAAACAATTCGAAATATCTATTTCCGGTTCGTATATAAAGTACAGGATTTATGTACTATCACGAGAAAGTCTGAAACGAGGTGAGTACAATGCGTGTCCTGTCTGTTGTAATATAACGTTAACAAGGACCCTTCAAAAATGACGCACGGACAATTCTTGAAACTGGGTATAAATTGCGAGAAATGGTCTATATAAAGCTCATACGACACAAAATTAATCTGCATGGCCGCCTGGAAAGAGGGTAACCGAGGTGTAAATTTGAAGGTCCAAAAAGACGTGCGTGTAACGTTGGCTTTTATATGCGTCCTATTTTCTAGTTTTTTATTTTTTTTATTTTTGCGTGATATCGACGTTGCATAACGGCCTGCCATGGTTGGTAGAATAGTTTCTTATAAGATATGAAAAATTTTTGACAAAATTTTCTATATAAATACAATGTTTCAAAATTTTTCCCATAGAAAAAAATTTTTTCTATAAGAAATAAAATTTTTGAAAAAATTTCTAATAGAAAAAAATTCTTGACAAAATTTTCTATTAGAAATAAAGATGTTCGAGCAAAATTTTCATAGAAATAAAATTTTTTGAAAATTCCCTTACCATAAGAAATAATATTAGACAAAATTCCATAGGAAGATAAAATTTTTGACACTTTTCTGAATAGAAAGTGCAATTTTGACGAAAATTTTCTCTAGAAATAAAATTTTTGAAAAAAATATAGAAGATACAAATTTTGACAAAATTTTTCTATAGAAAATAAAAATTTTGACAAAATTTTTTCTAATATGAGAAATAAAATTTTGACCAAAATTGTCTATAGAAATCAAATTTTTTACAAAAAATTTTCCTATAGAAATATAAATTTTGTTTCACAAAATTCTAATAGAAATAAAAAAGTTTTCACAAAAAATATTTCTATAGAAATAAAATTTTCCACAAAATTTTCTGTAGAAATAAAATTTTCAACAAAATTTTCTACAGATATAACAATTTTTAAGCAAAATTTTCTAAAATCAGAAATAAAATACTTGACAAAAATTCTCTTAAATAGAACACAAAAGTTTCTTGACAAAATATTAAACAAAATTTTCTATAGAAATAAAAGTATGTTGACAAAATTTTCTACAAGAAAGTAAAAATTTTGAGTGACAACCCTTTTTTCTATAGAAAATAAAAATTTTGACAAATTTTACTACAGAAATAAATTTTTGGACAACGATTTTCTATAGAAATAAACAATTTGTGGACCAACATTTCCTATAGAAATAAAAATTTCAACAAAATTTTCTATAGAAATGAGAAATTTTGGAAAAATTTTATCTTATACGAAGAGAAATTAAAATTTGACAAATTTTTCTATAGAAATAAAGATTTTGGAAAAATTTTTCTATAGAAATAAATAATTTTGACAAAATTTTCTAATAGAAATAAAAATGTTACAACATGTTTCTTATAAAAAAAAAATTTTAACAAAATTTTCTATAGTAAATAAAAGATTTTAACAAAAATTTTATCTGTAGAAATAAAATTTGCAAAATTTTTTCTATAGAAATAAAATTCTTGACAAAATTTTCGATAGAAATAAAATTTTCACAAAATTTTCTAATTGAAAAAAAAATTGACCCCAAAAAACTTTTCTAGAGATATAAAATTTTGACAAATTGTTTCTATAGAAATAAATTTTTATAAAATCTTCCATAGAAATAATATTTAGACCAAAAATTTCCATGAAATAAAATTTTGACATTTTCCTATGCAAAAATGCAATTTTTGAAAAATTTTCTTTTATTGAAATAAAATTTAAAAAAAAAATGATAGAATAACAATTTTTTGACAAAATTTTCTATAGAAATACAATTTTGACAAAATTTTCTATAGAAATAAAATGTTGACAATATTTTCTATAAGAATTTAAAATGTTGACAAATTTCTACGACAGCGAAACTAAAATTTTTGACAAAGTTTTTCTAAAAAGAAATAAATTTTAAACAAAAAGTTTTTCAAATAAAATTAAAGTTTGTGACAGACATTTTCCATAGAAATGAACAAATTTTGACATAAATTTGTATAGAAATAAAATGTTGAGCAAAGATTTTTCTATAGATAAAATTTTGGACAAAAACTTTTCTATAGAAATAAACATTTGACGTCAAAATTTCGCTACTAGAATTAAAAAAATTTTTGCTATAGAAACAATAAAATTTTGACAAAATTTCTACAGAATAATCAAAATTTGACAAAAATTTTCTGCGCATATAATAAAACTTTGGACAAAATTGGTTCTACAAAGAAAAAAATTTTATAGAATAAAAATTTTGACAAAAGTTTTCTATAGAAAATAAACGTTTTGTCAACGTTGTTCCTAATAGAAATAAAATTTGGACAAAATTTCCTATAGAAATACAATTTCTATACAAAAAAAAATTTAACAAAATTTCTAAAAGTAAAGAAAATATTTGAACAAAATGTTCTATAGAAATATAATAGTTTGACGAAATGTCCTAGTAGAAACCAAATTTTGAAAAAAATTTCTCTATAGAAATAAAATGTTTGACTAAAATTTCTAGTAGAAAGTAAAATTTTGACAAAATTTTCTATAAGAAATAAAATTTGACAAAATTCTAGAAAAATATTTTGTTTTGCCAAATATTCTATAGAAGATAAATATTTTGACATGTTTTTTATAGAAATAAAAGTTTTGACGATATTTTCTATAAGAAAATAAAATTTTGATAAAATTGGTATATGAAAAAAAAGCTTGACAAAAAGAATATGTCTATGGAAATAAAATTTTGTCAAAATTTTAGCATAAATAAAGATTATTGACAAAAACTTTCTATAAAAAATAAAAATAAATTTGAACAAAATTCTCTAATAGAAATAAAAATTTTTAACCCAAAAATTTCTCTATCAGACATAAGAGATTTAGACAAAAATTTTCCAACAGAAATAAAATTTTTGAAAGAAATCTGGCCCAAAGAAATAAAATTTTTGAAAAAAATTTTCTGTACAAAAAATAAAAGTTTTGAACGAAAATTTTCTATACAAATAAAATGTGGATCAACATTTTCTAATAGAAATAAAAATTTGACAAAATTTTCTAAGTAGAATAAAAATTTTGTCAAAATTTTCTGTAAGAAATAAATTTGACATCGTTTTTCATATAGAAATAAAAAATATAACAAAATGTTCTATTCAATTCAACTATATTAAATTATCAATAAAAAAATATTTTAAAATTAAAACAAAACAAAATAAGTTGTTTTGTTTTTTTGATAAATTTTTGTAAATGTTTTTCAAAATTTTGGGTAGATTATTTGTACGAATTAGCACACCGTGCGTTGCATCCGTGTTTATTAATACAAGCTGTTAGTTAAAATTTTCTATTTTTAAATTTTATGGGTTATGTTTTTTTCGGAAACAAAGCCCACCATCCCACTGGTGCATCTGTTCCTTTTCAGGGGATAAACATTTAATGGAATTATGTTGAGCGCATCCGCCGATCAAGCAGGGACTAAGTTTTCCACAGTAATTAACGCAATACCAACATTCCTCTCGGTATTTGCGGAGAAAAAGCAATAAGCAGGGTGGTTTACTACACCAAAACAGAACAAACTAAAAAAATTAAAAACAAAACTTTAAAGCAAAGAAAATTCTTGCTGCGGTAGACAAGAGTGTCAACATGTTCCCGCTATTTTTCCATTCCTATGAGACGTGGGTGGAGGTAAAACATCCAATTCACTTTTAGGTCATGGCAAAACTGCAGAGGAAAGATTCCTTTGGAATTTTTAAGTTGTAATAGTGTTATGGCTTATTCACAGTGGTATATAGCGGTGGTGGTTGTGTAATGTTAGTGACATTAACGACAGGAACAGATGGACCGATTAATAAGCACCGACCCGAAGAAACAGAGTGTTCAAAGGGCAAACGGTGTAAGCGGTTTTAGTTTTTGTTTATATGTGTCCCCCCGTCCGGTTTTTGTGGGGTTTTTTCTAAAATTGTTCCTTTGTCATCACGCGTTGCGTTGATCTGCGAAAGGACCGAAAGTGACTTTTAAGTTTTAATTGTGCGAATTTTAAAGACGCTAATTAAGTCAACCCATTAATGTTTTTTTTTGGGGGCGGGCCAAATGAAAATAAAATAAAATTAATTTAGTATTTTTATGATAAGGAATTATTTATGCGATATAG
>PGFW01035562.1:45367-56420 GCA_003123925.1 Haematobia irritans | reverse complement strand
TCAATGAGAAAAAACAATTATATATCTTCTCAGGCAATCAAATTTTAATAGATTGTTGCCTAATGAACTGAATAAAGTAAATATTGCCGAACGCATATTCTAGAAGTATGTATCATCTCTTCCTTCCTGTATCAAAAAATTTACTACAATTCTCATTCCTTTTTCTGTTTCGAAAGGTGACTTCGTTGGTTTTATTTTTTCGTTAAAAAGTCGTCTTTTTATAAACATATTGTTTACTATGGAAATTTGATTAGTCGATTTTCAAAGACATTAAAGTCGATTCATCAATTTGAGATGCATCAAAAGCCGACATCAAACTCTTTGGACCAAAGAACTGGTGCTTTGAATAAAGAGCTGAGTTGGTTCTTGGAATTAAAAAGTCGGTTCATCCAATTTGAAGATTGACAAAAGCCGACATCAAACTCTGTTGACAAAGAACTGGTGTGGGTGAAAAAAAAGAGCTGAGTTGGTTTTTTGGAAATCTTCGTCTTCCCTACAATTATGCTCTTTGTTAGATTTATAGAGGATGACACCAATCCGTACGAAAAGGAAATTGGTTTCCTCTAAGACCTATGTCCCCATTGTATTCCTCATTACCGTTTCTCTCCTCTTGATCATCAATCTTCCTACCGCTCGGATTGATCCCAACATATTTGCGTTTTCCCAAACTAAGCTCTAGGTTCTTTCTTCCAATTTATGCTCTTTGTTAGTTTATGAGGATACACCAATCCGTAGAAAAGAAACTTGGTTTCCTCTTAGACATATGTGCCATATGTGGTTCCTCATAGCTGTTGATCCCTCTTGATCATCAATCTTCCCCGTCGGGATTTGATCCCATTTCATATTTGCGTTTCCAAACAAGCTCTAGGTTTTTCTTCCAGAAGCCTTCATTAAGGCAAGTATATTCTTCAGGGTACAGTCCCGTACTTCAGGTAAATATCCTGACAGAAACGGAGACAGTATCTTGTTTCTTCTAAATCATAATGCCGACACTGACACAGAAAACATGGTTGAGTCTTCCGTTTGCATCTGAGTCAATTTGTTCGCTTCGCAGCCTGCCAGAGCATACCAGTACTGTGTCTATTGTTATTTCCACTATATTCATTCGACTATCAGGTGCATGGTATATAGCCCTCATCGGGCTCAGTGTTTGAGTGAGCCATTTGAAACATTCCCCTATCGCTCGGTCTTTCTCCTGAAAGAATCTTACTATGGGTCCTTCGCGAATGTACAAATTGTCCCGTAGCCTTTAAGTCGGCAATCATTGATTTATCTTTTCATTTGCGAACATGCTTTGGGATTAGTCTATAAAAATGTCACGCATCTTAGCTCTGGTCATGCAGTAGTGTTGACACACAGCTCAACAGTAGGTATTACTACCGAGCTTACGGTTCGATACAAATGACAATGGCCATCTCTGCTTTCAAACAGGTCCCCTACGTAAATTGACTCCTAATATCAAAGACATATCTTGATCGCGAAGGCGAGGAACTTTAAAAGTTGTTTATTCGTGAGTACGGATTTTCTTTCCATCAGTTGGGTGATCCTAACCAAGTATATCGTGCGTTGGAGAAAGATTTTTCACGTGCACCCCTCCTAATTGTAATTGGTGAGTTCATGATGCTAACCAGAACCGTAAAGAAATAATTGTTATACCGATAGATCGAAGTTAATTTTTGAATAGTAGCATCTCCAAAATAATTTTGAAACTTATCCGGAATATCCTCCAATCGTTCCTAATGTAGACGCCACCATGCCCACTTTTGCTTTTGAAATTTAGAGTAACCGTTAAATTTTTAGTTGCTTTTGCGTAGAAACGTGGCTATAATAAAATGAGGCAAGAACTGACAATACCTTTGCTTAATTATCCAAAGTATCTGCAAGCTTATCTTAAATTATCTGACCCAAACCCTCTTGTAGACACATAGTTCATAATTTCCCCACACACTTCTCAGACATTGATGTCACCAATTATGAATTTAATTCTTAGGAACTCATTAACCCACATTTTTTTATACCTCCATCATTCCTAGGATGGGGGTATATTAACTTGTCATCCGTTTGTAAACACATTGAAATGTTGCTCTAAGACCCATAAAGTAGTTATATATTCTAGGTACCGTGGTCAACATTCTGAGTTCGATCTAAGCATGTCCTCCGTTCCTCTCGATTGCTTGAAATCCTTCACTGGCTACTTTCGAACGAAACGAATATCGTGACTTGCAACACTTTCGAGTCATAGTTCAGCTTCCGTTATCGATGTACGTCGGATGTATTGAACAATGGGCCATATCGGTCCACTTTTACGTTATAATCCCCCATCATAAAGGGACCCTCAAGATTTGGCTTGTGGAGCCTCTACCAGAAAGCATATTTCATCCGACTCCGGCTGAAAATTTGGTATATGCGTTGGTATATTTGGTCTCTAACAATCATGCAAAAAATTGTCCAACCCCATCGCCGTCCATAATTATATATAGCCCCCATATAAACGATCCCCAGATTTGGCTGCGGAAGCCTCCAAAGAGAAGAAAATTTCATCCCGATTCCGGCTGAAATTTGGTACATGATGTTAGGTATATTGGTCTCTAACGACCATGCAAAAATTGGTTCATATCGGCCTTATTATATATAGCCCCCATATAAACCGATCCCCCAGATTTGGTTGTGAGCCTCTAAGAGAAGCATATTCATCCGATTCCGGCTGAAATTTGGTACATGGTGTTGGTATATGGTCTCTACACAATCATGCAAAAAATTGGTCCACATCAGGTCATTAATTATATTATAGCCCCCATATAAACCGATCCCCCAGATTTGGCTTGCGGAAGCCTTCAAAGAGAAGCAGAAATTTCATCCTGATCCGGCTAAAATTTCGGTGGTACATTGATGTTTGGTATATGGCTCTCTAACAAACCTTGCAAAAATTGGTCCAACAAATCGGTCCATAATTATAAATATAGACCCCATATAAACGATCTCCAGATTTGGTTACGAAGCCTCAAAAAGAAGCGAAATTGCATCCGATTCCGGCTTAATTTGTAGCATGGTTTGGATATTGGTCTCTAACAACCGTTGCCAAAAATTGGTCACATCGCCGTCCATAATCTATATATAGCGCCCATATAAACCGATCCTCAGATTTGGGTTGCGGAGCCTCAAAGAGAAGCAAATTTCATCCGATCAGCCTGAAATTTGGATACATTTGATATGGTATATTGGTCTCTAAACAACCATGCAAAAATTGGTCCACATCGGTTTCATAATATATATAGCCCCCATATAAACGATTCCAATTTGCCGCTTGCGAAAGTATCCAAGAGAAGCAAATTTCATTCCAATGCCGCGTTTGTAAATTAAACATGGTTTAGTATATGATCTTTAACAATCCGTGCCAGAATGCGTTTCATATCGGTTAAATTATATATGGCCCCCATAATAAACTGTTCTCCAAGATTTGACCTCGGAACCTCTTGGGAGCAAACATATTCCGATCCCTGGTCAATATTAGGAACGTGATTTTTCTATTATTTGTGAGGAATTCAGTTATATTGGATCGCTAAAACTGATCATCAAATGTGGATTGGTCCGCAATCCAGCATGATATAAAATAGGGCATACTCGAGTCATGAATCATGCTATGTGCCACAATAGAGCTCAAAACTAAATCTACAAAATTTGTATCTCAACTAGAAATTTTTTCAAAAATATCTAGAGTAAATTAATTATCCTATAAGATAATATTGTTTGGTAAAATAAATTAAGATATATCTACGTGAAGATGAATATTTATTGTTAAGAATGTAGGTTCGTGGTAATCTAATATAAAAAATTTTCGATAAATCATAGTTCAAATCTGTTTGTTGTAGGTTAGTACTATAGTAGAGAGAGTGGAGTCAAAGTAT
Organism: Haematobia irritans; assembly: GCA_003123925.1. Lineage (NCBI taxonomy): Eukaryota > Metazoa > Arthropoda > Insecta > Diptera > Muscidae > Haematobia > Haematobia irritans. The sequence continues at coordinate 52,515 of PGFW01035562.1, read as the reverse complement.
TTCTATTTCTAAAGAAATGAATTATCTGTTCTAAATATGTACTCGGTTAACTATAATCATGGTCTGTACTCGAGCAAAAAATATAAATCTACCAGATATTTTTTCTATAGAGTATTTCAAAAGATATTATTTTTTCATGGTAATATTATCGTTAAATTTGTATTTCTGATTAATAGCATGAGAATGTTGTCAACTTTTCTTCTTATACGAAATATTAATTATTATTTGTCTAAACAGTATTTATTTCTAATAGAAAATTTTTGAATAAGAATTTTATGTGTATTTCATCATTAAGAAAATTTGATTATATATATTATTCATCTATTAGCAAAATTTTGTTCTAAGAATTTATATTTCTATAATGAAAATATTTGTCAATTAATTTTTTATGTCTACTATGTCAATTGAATAATTATAGTATTGGATGATCCTTATGATTTTAATACATATAACTAGTATGGTTCAGTTACATACAATTCAGAAGATGGTTTAGGAGCCGTTTAAAGGATACTTCTTTGTCATCGGTAAGCATAATGTACACACGATGTTATAAGTAGTTGACTCGATTGTGTTTCGATGTCTATAGTGATTCATCATGACTTCTTCTACCAAATCACATGATCGGAGATGATGGTACATAAGGCTTCGGGCCTGGTAGCCGCAACTTACGGCCTAATATACTTGTGTTTAAATAATCTTTTATAATAAAATATATATGATGATCAACTCTTACGAAAGAATTGCGTAGTTTTAATAATGGTATATCAATATTGATATAATTTAATGTAGATGATGTCATATCAATAAACATAGTGTAACAACATGCTTACGTACTACCAAAGATTCGTCTTTCGAAGTAAACTTTCCTCCCTTCTTCAGAAGTTAGTATAATATTGTAGAATAGAATAAAACACAAACTGTGAGAGACAAGATCTTCAAAATCTATCACATCAAACAGCTTCTCTCTTGAATCGATTGTTTGGCCTTACTCAATCTATTTATTTCTACTTTCTTCATGGCTGACTTCTTATTTTTAATATTCAATTAATTTTATTATACGTGGTCTATTTCTTTCACTAACTTTAGTTTGCTAGTATGGAATATATACATTTATCTTCTATGACAAGCGCTGCTATTTTTAGAATATGCATACTGTGTAAATATCTATATAATTCTTACTGTCTACTATCACTTTCTGTCATCAATATGTTGTGCGAAACGACATTGTCGAGGTTGGATGTTTTTATTTTGATATTCGCTATATTGCGGATTACTTCTTACCGGAAATTTGCGTTAGTTTCTCGATTGGTCGAGACTTATTTGTCATAGTCTGTTCTAATGGCAAGCACTATTTTTGCTCGAAGCAGTCTTTTATTTTGACGCCCTATTAATTATTGTGCAATTGGCACGTTTTAGGAGAATATTCGCGTAAGTTTCATATTTTTGTAACATGTGTATCCGTGGTTCATCCATCTTCTAACACCGATAAAAATGTAAAAATGTTGAAATCTAGGATATTCCCGAAAAATTGAAGGATCTTATTAAGTATACTTGAATCTCCAAAATTTATATATCGGTACAAGTGGATGCTACAAAGGTGTCGAAAATCGCGTGCAGGGAGCGATGGTTTAAATCATGTATAGACTGTATCGCTTTTATAGTTTAATTTTAGATCCTCATTTATATCATGTCTATCTAACTAAAATTGGATCTCAAGCACGGTTGCCACAATTAGTTAGAATTCCACCAATAATTTTAGTGTTGTTTTGTATTATTATTGGCTTGGAACTAGCAAGATTTCTTTGATGTTTTGTTAGATTTCGCAAAAACACCTTTCTCTCCAATTAAAATGTACTTTACTTAACTTACTTGGCATAACTCTCTATAGAAATAAAATTCTTTCATACTATTCACCTAAATAAAATTTTGAAAAAAAATTGCTAATAGAAATAACATTTTGACAAACATTCTATAGAAACCTCGACCAATTTGTCAAATTGTTCTATCAAGAAATAACCAATCTTTGTCAAGACATTTTCTATAAAATAAATTTTGTCAAAATTCCTACAGAAATAAAAATTTTGACAACAAGTTCTATAGAAATAAAATATTTGACCAAAGCTTTTGAGAAAATCTCTATAGAAATAAAATTTTGACGAAAATTTTCGTATTAGAAATAAAATTTAGGAGAAGCTTTTCTTAGAAAATTAATTTTGTTAAGTTTCGTATAAAAATAAAAATTTTCAGGAAGAAATTTCTATAGAAATAAAATTTTGTCAAAGTTTTTTACAGAAATAAATCTTTGACAAAAAGTTTCCTTATAGAAATAAATTTTTGAGAAAAATTTTCTATAGAAATACAATTTGAGAACATTTTTCTAAAGAAAATAAAATTTTGAAGAACATAATCTATAGAAATAACACTTACTTGAGAAACTTTTCTATAGAAATAGTTTAGTCAAAAGTTTCATAGAAATAAAATTTTAGAGAAACTATTCTCTTTATAGAAATAAACTTTCTGCTCACTCGACCACTGTGCAAAATTTTGTAACAGAAATAAAATCTCCTTCCCGTCACAATTTTTTTACAGAAGATAAAAATTTTGACAAAAGTTTCTATAGAAATAAAGTTTTGTGCAAAAATTTCTATAGGAAAAAAAATTTTGTCAAAAATTTTTACATAAATATTGACAGAAAGTTTCTATAGAAATAAAATATTGACAAAGCTTACTACTAAATACAATTTGTCAAAAAAATTTGTACAGAAATAAAATTTTGACAAAAGTTGTATAGCAATATCAAAATTGAAAAAATTTTCGTATCAGAAATACAATTTGAGAAAATTTTCTAAAGAAATTAAAATTTAGAGAAAGATTTTCTTATAGAAATACAAAGTTTGAAGATTTTTTTTATAAAATAATATTTTAAGAAACTTTTTCTATAAAAATAAAGGTTGCGTCAAAAGTTGTATAGAAATAAAATTTGAGAAAATTTTTTACAGAAATAAAAATATTGATGAAAATTTTCTAATAGAAGTAAAAATTTTGGAAAATACTTCTATAAAATAAAAAATTTTGAGAATTTCTATAGAAATGAAGGTTTGTCAAAAGTTTCTATGAAATAAAATTTATGAGAAAATTTTCTATAGAAATAAAGTCTTGTCAAAATTGTATAGAAATAAAATGGTTCTGTTGAACTTCTATAGGAAATAAAATTTGTCAGAAGTTTTTCTATAGAAATAAAATTTTGTCAAAATTTTTTACAGAAATAAAATTCTTGACAAACAAAAGTTTTCTATAGAAAATAAGAAATTTTGAAAAATTTCTGATAGAAATACAATTTGAAAATTTTTCTAAAGAAATTAAAATTTTGAAAAGCATTGAGAAATTTTTGAGAAACTTTTCATAGAAACAAAATTTGTCAAAATTTTTTACAGAAATAAAACTTTGACAGATTTATAGATTTTGAGAAACTTTTCTATTAGAATTAAAGTCTTGCTCAAAAGTTTCTATAGAAATAAAATTTTGTCAAAGTATTTCTATATCAAATAAAATTTGGCCAAAATTTTTTACAGAAATAAAAATTTTGACAAAAGTTTCTTATAGAAATTAAAATATTGACAAAACTAACTATCGAAATACACTTTTGAAAAATTTTCTAAAGAAATAAAATTTAAGGAAAATTTCATATAGGAAATAATATTTTTGTCAAATTTTTTACAGAAATAGAATTTTGAAAAGTTTCTATAGATTTTGAGAAATTTCTATAGAAATCCTAACCAGTTTTGGCTCAAAAGTTTCCTATAGAAATAAAATTTTGTCAAAGTTCTTTATAGAATTAAAATTTTGTCAAAATTTTTTAAGAAATAAAATTTGACAAAGTTTTATATATAAATAAAAATATTGACGAAAACTTACTATCGAACATACATTTTTTGAAGAAAAATTCTCTAAGAAATAAAATTTTAAGAAAATTTCTATAGAAATAAAATTTTGAGGAAACTTCTATAGAAAAAAAATTTTGGTCAAAAGTTTTCTTATTTTAGAAAAAAAGTATTTCTGGCTTGATTATGGTTGACCTTTTTATTTATTTTAACGCAATACTTTTCATACTTTCGACTATATGTCCAATAAGTCATTCCTTTTACATTATACGTTGTTATACAGGCTGTAGATAAAATAATATAAAACATCAATCCCTATGCTTTTTAATCGACCAAAAATTTTCCTATAGAACTAAATTTTGTCAAACTTTCATATTAGATATAAAATTTTGAGAAAATATTCCTAGAAATAAATTTTGAGAAAAATTTTCTTATAGAAATAAAATGTTGACAAAAGTTTCATATAGAAATAAATATATGGGGAAAAATATTGTTGTTTTTGATTTCCGCTTAAAACCATTGCATTTGACAAAAGTATGCTGTCAAATTTATTTGGATAAAGTCCCTTATAGGACACTGTAAGGTGGTTGGTATGTAACAGCTATTTCGGATTACCACAATTCACTCAAACCAACATGAACTACACTTAATCTCTGATTCAAATTTAACAAGCATACTTGTGCTCTTGTTGCGTTAAGCTTACACTTATGTAGTTTAGTCAATGCATGGGTGTTAGCTGAAATCAAAACACAACTAATAATGATCGAAGAGTAAAACTATCAATAACAAACAAGGAACGTATGAGAGACAATTTTCTTAAGAAATAAAATTTTGTAAAATTTTTCTACAGAAATAAAATTGTTCACCAAATTCGTCTATAGAAATAGAATTTTGACAAAGAATTTCTACTAGAAATTAAAATTTTGACAAAAGTCTTCAATAGGTTAGGTGTGTAAGGCGTAACATTCAATGTTCTTGTATTATGCCCACTTAGACCAGTATTTAGGTCCATTTGTGATCCCTCGATGCTGATTTTCAATCTTTCTTCTCCGATTGCGGCCGCTTTTCCCAGAAACTTCCACCTGCTCGTATCTCTTTGAAAGAAATCTCAGAATAACCATACCAAGAGGCCCTGATTGAATGCAAGTATGTTCCTTAAGCTGCAACTCCCGTACGCATCAGTGAGAGTCTGAAAGAAAAAAGGAGCCCATATCTTGTTTCTTCTAAAGGATCAAAGGCTGCGGCACTGACACAGGAAGTGTACGCAGTCCTCCGTAACTTCCGGGTCCAGGTACCATCTACAGATAATCATCGTCTTAAGTCTCATTCTTACCCATGTTTTCCCAAGTGTGTTGTTGTCACTATTATGATACCAATCAATGCCTAATTCCTCTCGTGAATTCATCGACAACAAAATTCAAGAGTTGCCTACGGTTCTTTCATCCCATATCAACACTTGGTATTTGCTCCAACCCACATCCGAAAAAGACCCAGGTCTTCGGCCACTGCTCATCATATTTAAACTCATATCCTTAATGATAAGAAGATAGTGGAGGAAAAACGTCCGTTAAGACGTTGTTCGCTTCCGACGAGCCACCTCCTTAGCCAGCACAATCCCGCGTTCAATAGAAATAAAATTTTGAAAAAGTTTCAAAGGAATAAAATTTTTGAGAACACATTTTCTATAGTGCATAACGACAAGAATAGAAATAAAAATTTTGGAAAAAAGTATTCTAAAGAAATAAAGAATTTTTTGAAAATTTCTATAGAAAGTAAAATTTCATACAATTTTTCCGATAGTGCTAAAAGCCCAAGAAGAGGTATTTAAAATTAAACCTCATATATTTCGGTCGACCTCTCACTGAGTTCTCCTTATGACTCGGTAGGTCTTTCGCCAAAAAAAAACCAATATCTAATAACCCTTCCTCTACCACCGACCATCTCACTGCCCTAGACGGGCGATAGAAAAAATACCTTTTTAAAAATTTTTTTTAGGTATGTAGTATTGATTTGCTTTTAAAACAAAATCATGCTTCCTCCAAGGCCAGTTATGTAAAGATTTTTACTTTCCTTAGAAGAAGTTTGGATATACACAGTTGCTTACTTCTTGAAGATCCGATCTGATTGTCAGGAAGTAGTTGGAATAATGGATCTACATGCGACTGGCGTCTTTATATGCATATATTCCAAGACCCAGTGTATCTTCCCCGTCTGTCGTTTTGCCGAAAAGATTACCCATGTCAAAATTACCCTGTGACACAACTTGTGCTAATAAACAATTCTATTGTTATGGGATAGATAATATCACATACCGAAGTATTGTTAACATCATCCCTGTAAATATCATCTTTCATCTCATATTTAAAAATGATAAAACCGATTTTAAACATTCCGATATTCAATTGTAAATCATATGGGAATCACTTCGCTATCATATATTAAAGGAACCCCATATTCTTCTAGATTTTTCGTTGATCAAACAATTAAAATTGAAATTGAAAAGATTTGATAATAGTTGTTTTTGCTAACTTAACTGAATGGTTTCACAATAATGGACGAACATTGAATCATTCACTACATAGGTACGGTTATACGATTTACCAAAAATACGTACTTGTGTTATCAAAAATAAAAATAATCTAAATAAAATGACGACAGAGAATCTAATTGGCTAAGAAATTATGTCAAGATTTACCAGAAAATATTACAATGGAAGGTATGCCTGTTCAGATTAGGGACAAAGGCACCGAGAATGATTGATATCAGCTAATAATTGTTACAATACCACCTCACAAGTTTAGAAAACCTTTTGCTAATTTGATAAGCATATAATTTATATTCGTATAATTCACGTGTTTTACAATCGCAAAATAATAAAACAATAATTATTTAATAATCTAATTTCGGTTTTCAAATGTACGTAACATTTTTTTAATAAAAAATCTGTATTTCTTGGCAGATAAAGTAAACGAAAAAAACTACCTGCTCAATCATACAAACATTTCACCGACTACCTTGGTTCTCAACAGTTCTCTGATAATTGGAAGGAACATTAAAATTGTCAAAATTGTATTGAAAATATTTAAAGTGAAGGCAAAAATACTGCAAATATTGACAATAAAAAACGTAAAACTGCATAAGGAAATTGCTGTGCTATGTCCTCTCCTACAACGGTCTCATCCGCCCATAAAACAAATCCTCAATTATCACAACATAGTAGACAAACATCGCACGAAGGCCATAAATCGTCACAGCAAAATCCAGCAG
>PGFW01035562.1:10762-21456 GCA_003123925.1 Haematobia irritans | reverse complement strand
AACTAAAAGATTTAATCTTGTAGTGTGTGAATGCAAATAAAATAAATAAATAAAATAAATCATTGTGGTCAAGTTCTTATGAATTTTTGTTCTCTAGTTTTGAGTCAAAATTGAATGAACCAATAATTAGAATGAAATGAGTTATATCTGAACCAATTTTTTAATTACATTTTTATTTGAAAATATTTTTTTTTATTAAATTAAAATATTAATTGGGATATATTCATATAGTATGGCTTTTAATCCTTTGTGCAAACATACACAAAAAGTCTGATTCAATCAAAAAATTAATTGATCCAAATATTTATTTCATTGAAATGTCTTCAATCACGAAAATTATGGTATCAATTAATTGGGCAAAAAAATATTATTAATTTTTGAATTGATTCAATTAAAAATGTAATTGATGTTGATTGGAAAACTCAATTAATTATTTATTTAAACTTTTTAATTAAATCAGTTAAATAATTAATTGAGGTTTGTAATCGACATCGATTTAATTTTTTAACTAAATTAATTGGGCAAAAAATATTATCAATTTTTTAATGTAATTGATGTTGATGGGAAAATTCAATTAATTAATTATTTAAATTTTTTAATAAATCAGTTGAATAACTAATTGGGGTTTGTAATCGACATCGATTTAATTTTTTAATTAAATTGTTAATTGGAACAAATAATTGTTTAATTAAACCCGCGAAACTGTTCACTCATTTTCTTAACTAATTGTGTGTTCTTAGTTTGATTAAAAAATTAATTGGTACAACAATTTTCACTTTCTTAATTGACTTTGTGTTTTTATTTTGCTTAAAAATTGTATCATTTTTTAAATTAAAAATTTTAAAAAAATTTAATCATTGACCTAATTGACTTACTCCCATTTTCATGAAGCTCCGTTAGCCAAAGAACTTTTTCATATGCCAGTTAGGAACTTTACTGCTGCAATTTTTTCAGTTAAAGTTAATCGGAGAGAAGATTTTTGCAATTTTCTTTCTGTTAAATGGCAGCTAAAGCCTAACGGAGGCTTTTCATATGCCAGTTAGGAACTTTACTGCTGCAATTTTTTCAGTTAAAGTTAATCGGAGAGAAGATTTTTGCAATTTTCTTTCTGTTAAATGGCAGCTAAAGCCTAACGGAGCTACATGACAATGACCGTTAGGTTAGGTTAGGTGGGCACCGATGTATCAGGCTCACTTAGACTATTCAGTCCATTGTGATACCACATTGGTGAACTTCTCTCTTAATTAAATGGCCGTTAATGTTTCTAGTTTTATTAAAAAGTTAATTGTATCAATTATTTTTTTTTTTTTTTTTTTGAATTAGCATCAATTAACTTTTTAATTGGAAATATTTTAGTGATATTTTTTCAGTGTATCACTCATATTTCACTTTCCTTTGCAATTTTTTTATAGTTTAAAAGCGTTATAAAATATATTTTATTTTAAAAATATCCTTGTCTCTCTTTCAGCCCATGACTCCACTACAAAGCTCTGCTCCCGTCAAATTCTCAATATCTAAAACAAGAACAAACACGACGATGCACAAGCTATAATGGAAAATTCCAATAACACAATAATAAAACAAAATCAAATGATCAAATAACAGAATCAGAACAAAATCGAGCAGACTCGAATCGGAATCTTCACTCGGATGTGGATAAATCATAAAATATGCATGATGTTTGAAAATTGGATATGTAAACACCGTTGTAGTTTTTAAATACATGAGCATTACATTTTAAAAATATATTAGATCTAATTATCATAGTACACCCACACCATTACTTACAAAAACTTATATCGATACAAATTCGTGGCGACTGGCAGTTTTTATATAAAATATTCACTACACCAATACCTTCATTAATTACATATACACAAATTGTTTAGCTATTAGAGAGACAACATTATTATATGTATTACTGTTACTGCAACTACGGCCTATTAGTTATAGCAAACCACATGAAATCCACTGTAATCAGCAGTAATAATTCAATACATTTCTAATATTAGATCAATTCTATAATGCCTTATTAAAAAATATATAGTATTTGAATACCAATAAAACAAACACAACTCTCTTTAAACTTCATCAAACACCCCATGCTACATGCATGCATTGTTCTCACAATAAATATGCATATTTATAATTAGGACTGATATAAATAGGACCTTGAATCCATACAAAATGTTGAAAATGTTAAAGCTTTTTTGAAAAATTTAAATTTAATTTTGAAATTTCAATAATATTCTTTGTTTTTATTGTCTTATTAAGCAAACGCCTCTACTAAAAAGACTTTTAAATTTAATAAATTTTGTGAAAAGAAATTTCTGTTGGTATATATTTTTAGATTGAATTGCAATAAAATTGTAAATTTTGCATGACAACACAAATCTGTATTCCTATCTCCCTTTAATGTTGTTCACGACTCTTATGAACTAACAATTTGTTAAGGTTTCTGCGAGAGTGACTTTATCTTAGGGCAATAGCACAAGCAAAAACAATCACAGAGAATGAAGTTGTTCGTACCAAATTATTGAAAAAAAATTGAATTGTATTTTTATATGAAAAATCCTTTTAATTTATTTTTAATGGTTATATTGCAAGTTATACTTATATGACATTATAAATGTGTTAAGATATATTATTTGTATCAATTGCCATTATTAACAAAAATACTTATTTGGAAGATACGTACCCAAAAATAATTTTCCTTACTATAAAATAAATTTTTTTTGAAATGAAAAATTTATAACTACTGATTGAATAGTGAATAAAGGTTTGTAAAACAAAGGTAAAGGTAAAGATAAAATAAAGCAACGTAAATTCGACGGAATGTTCAGGCGGACTGATATATTTTTTTAAATAATTCATTTATTACATTAATAATTCGTTTACATGAAGCAGTTAGTGCCCCAGCGCCGCTTGGACATTATTTGATTTTAGGTTGGCCTTTTGTTCAATATTGTTATTTCTATAGAAATTTTTTCAAAATGTTATTTCTATAGAAAATTTTGCTCAATTTTATGTTTTATAGAAAATTATGTCAAATTTTATTTCTATAGAAAATTTTCTCAAAAATTTTATTGCTATAAGGAAAATTTCTGTCAAAATTTTTTTTCTATAGAAATTTTGTCAAATTTAAATTCTATTAGAAAATTTGTTTCAAAATTATTATTTCTATGAAAACTTTTGTCAAAATTTTTAATTCTATAGAAATCTTGTCAAAATTTGTGTATAGAACATTTTCTCAAAATATTTTTTTGCTGATAGGAAAATTTCTGGCAAAATTTTATTTCTATAGAAAATTTGTGTCAAAATTTTATTTCTAAGAAAATTCTGTCAAATTTATATTTCTAATAGAAAATTTTGTCAAAATTTTATTTCTATAGAAAATTCTGTCTCAAAATCTTTATTTCTATAGACAAATTTGTCAATAATTTTATCTATAGAAAATTTTGTCAAAATTTTATTTTCTATAGAAACTTTTGTCAAAAATTTTATTTCTATTAGAAAATTCTGTCAAAATTTTACTTCTATTAGAAAATATTTTGCAAAATTTTATTTCTAGTAGAAATGTTTGTTCAAAAATTTTATTTCTATAGAAAATTTTGTCAAAAATTTTATTTCTATAGAAAATTTTGTCAAAATTGTATTTTTATAGAAAATTTTCTCAACATTTTATTTCTATGGAAAATTCTGTCAAAATTTTATTTCTATAGAAGATTCTGTTAAAATTTTATTTTTATAGAAAATTCTGTCAAAATTTTATTTCTGTAGAAAATTTTCGCAAAATTTTATTTTATAAAAAATTCTGCTCAAAATTTTATTTCTGTAGAAAATTTTCGCAAAATTTGTAAATATACTCCCTATCGTAAGAGAAGTTCACTGCTTCTTAAATTTAAATTAATTTCCCTGAAGACGAGCATGCGGAGATGTCTGAAATCTAGATTATAGGTAAACATAGGGTATGGTCCACCAGGCTAATATTGGACAAAAGTGAGTGTCAAACCTTTTTCCAAGAGTATTTTCGAAGTATCTAAATACCGCATTTGGAAAATACTCCTATTATCAAAATATCTCAGAAAATAGAAAAAAAAATAAAACCACGCAAAAAATAGGGCATCATGTTTCATGAATTCAGATGTAGATGTAGCTTTTTAATGTTTTATTTCCGCCCAATATTCGCACAGTGCAAGGGTAACGTTATGAAAAATAAAAACCACGCAAGAATATGGAAGCATTTTAATGAATTCCGATGTAGATGGCGCTTTTATTTTCTTATTTTGATTGCGCAGTAACGGTACTGTCAGCTTCTCCAACGTAGATATTTTTTTATAGACACAATCACACATTTTAAGCCAACAACGGCACTAATATTCGATTGATAGTAATAGATTTGATTGTGGAAGTGTGTACTCCACCGCTTAGGGTCCTTGAGCATGCTTCAGCCTACGGTTTAAATATGAGCTCTCCTTTTAAAACACACATAGGCCTTGTTGACAAACTAATAAAAGTAACAATTAGAGCTTCTACATTACAATTTTGAATAATGAAATGGAATGAAAATAAAAATGTCGATTTTTCGACAAACAAACTCGAAAAGTCAACTTTTTCCAAATTTTAAAATTTTTTATTTTTAATTTGTTTTTACTTTTAAAAAGTTGGCGCTTTCAAACTATTGCTTTTTCGAAATCAAGAGCGACAAATTTATGAGTTTGCAGCATAAAGTCCTAAACAATCCAAATGTTTCACTTTTCGATTATTTCTTCAAGTCGACAGTCGGATTAAACTCTGTTGAAGTTCGCTAGTGGATTGACTCGATTAAAAAAACAAATTCAGTCGAAGTTAGAAAAAATTGCCAAAAAAAGACCACATCAAATTTAAGCGGCGCAAGGTGTCTTAAAAACAACAACAAAGATCATTCATTCCAAAACAATAGAGATAAAGAGTGGGAAATTGGTCATACGTCACACCAAATGTTGCATTGAGGTGGCTAGTTCCATACATGTTTGTAATTTTTTTATTCTGTTTTGTTATTTTTTATTTTTTAAATTAAAAAACTTAATTTTGCGCTAGATGAACAATGTAATTTTAGGCAAGCAAACAATAAAAATTACAGTTTTTTCGTTTATGGAAAATTTAATTTCCGTGGCACTTAATTTAATTTTTTATTTGGCATTTTAATGCTATGTCAATACTTATCGTATAGCCGTTGGTTCCGATAAACGAAAAGTATAGGACCTAGCACGTAAACTAAGGTTTGGGTATGTTCTTCAGGAGCCAATCTCGCCATCTTCTTCTCTCTGGTTGTCGGTTTGATTTATTCCCTTGAGATGTTTTACGAGGTGATCAACAATTTGCCAAAACAAAAAAATCTGGGATCAAACAGATGTCTGGTCTTGAGAAAAGCCAGAATGACAAAAAAAAGAGATTACAGTGACTAGAGATTCTTTAGAGACGTCATGCAAAAAACCCCATAGATTTAACTTCACAAATCCTATTTCAATCAATTTCAACACTGTCTTAATTTCGTGTTTTTTTTGCAGCCCTAATATCTAACTAATAACACCATAATAGCTATGCTATTTTTATAGCGGAAGTTTAATAAGTCTATCTTATATATATATAACAGGATGGACTCGAGTATATTGGGTCAGCGTAAAGAAGAACCAAAAACGAACGTGATCTCAAGCAAAGAGCACTTCAAAGACGTTCTGAGTGAAAGGCGATTCAGCAGATTATGAAGATAAATAAGGTAATTTCTCTCTACTCAATTTCATTCATATCATTATCCATCCATCATCACAATCATTTAAGTGAATAAAGACAATCGCTAGGCTAAATTGTTCCCATCATTGAGAACAATTTTCTAAGTGAACATATATAAGTTGTTAATTGAATTTACTCAGTATGGTATTGCCTTATTTACGTAGTTATTTGTTTTTTTGAAATCTTGTTTCTCTTTCCATGGCGCGGCACATGTTGGTTATAAATTGAGCATATTTATTATCATAAAATTTATGTTGGATCATGATGTGATTTTATTTTGTGTTTATTTATTTATTTATATAGTACCTTTTTATTTTTTCCTTTTCTTGTTTTTGAAGTTGATACTTCTTGTGCTTGTTTTCTTCGATTGTATATACAGAAGAGATGCGAAAAATAATAAAGGGAATTTAATGGCATCAAGCCAAATACGTTGGCCATTCAACACTATTTTTAATTTTTTTGTACGATGTTTATGCAATTTTCGATTTAATGGGAATGCTTCTTCTTTGTTTACCATTTATTTTGGGTTTATTATTTAATCGACTACAGTATACACATACCACTTGATAATTGAGGTAGGTTAAGTACAACATGGTGTGATAGTATCGATCTACACAGTATCTATTTGTCGAAAAAAAAAGAGCATACAAAATATACGAGATGGTTCGATGTGTTTTTTACAAAAGAAAAGGGACGATTCTACAAAGTATCATTGGCACACCTTCGCCACCCAATGTTAAATTTTTTACTCTGTCCTGAAATGCGTATTTGGAAACCCAACGGAAACGGTGGCCCATTCGATAATAATCGCAAAAGGTGATTTTTCAAATTTTCAAAATATAGGAACTCGACTTTCGGTTTTTTAATTCTGATTGTCAATCCCTACAACATTCGACTGATACTTGTGCCCAACAGGGATGGAAAATGCCAGTACTATAGTATTTTTCAATACTTTCACCCTGTCGGTACGTAGTACCCCGCGAATGATTAGTACCTTTTGTTTAGACATTTTGAGTCGATATAGATTTATGGTACAATAGTTTGACAAAATATTTTAATATTTCGAGAAAGTCTTTACAAAGTTTATTGCTAATAGTTTTTACAATTTGGCAAAATAATATAAAACAGTTAAAAGTCATAGTCAAAAACACGATTTTATTGAATTTCAAGAATGTTTTAGTCGAAAAAACATGTGTTTCTATATTACGCTTCCACACGAACACTTTCTAGATGAGAAGTTTTCGATCGCGTACTAAAATAATCCGAGAAAATCTTACCAAAAAAATATTATTTCTACATAAAATTGCGTCAATTTTTTTCTTTGGAAAATTGTTCAAAAATTTATTTTATTTTTTCAAAATTTATTTCTATAAAAAGTTTTCAAAATTTTATTTCTTAGAAATTTTGTCAAATTTTATTTCTATAGAAAAATTTGTCCAATTTTTATTTCTATAAAGAAAATTTTGTCAAAATTTATTTTAATTATCTACAAAAAATATTATGAAGTACCATGACTTTCTACCATCCAACAAACAGCAGAACTCTATCAACTTTGGCAACCGTGGTTACATTACTACCGTAGTCTTTGTAAAACGGATATAAAATAAAAGAAAAATTGAGGAGTTTACAAACAAATTTTATTTTCATGTAAAACTCAGTCTAAAGGAGCTCCTCGACTATAATTTCAATGGATTTTTTTGTTGAATATTTAGTCAAAAGTACTTTTTCGCTCAAATTCTTAAAAGTTGTATTTTCCATCCTGTGCCCACCCAAGTCAGAAAAAAAGCATCCGGAAAAGCGTTGTGAACGGTTGATACCACGGGGAAAAAGCGTTGTTACAACCCAAAATGATAACATCATTCCACGGTGTATCGATTGTATTTAACAACGTTTTCCCAAGCGTCATGAAAACAATAATTTGTATATACGCATGTTTTCCGAATGGTTTAAACGAACGCTTTGCCACCTCCCAAAATAATAAACATGTATACGGTGTATCGGGGGGGGATGCTTTTTACAATTCATTAAAAAGCAGCTGAAAAAACCCAAATTTTCATGACGTCTTTCCAATTGTTTCTAGAAGATTTTTGTCAAAATTTTTTATTTCTAATAGAAAATTTATGCCAAAAATGTTTATTTCTATAGAAAATAATTGTCAAAATGTCTATTTTCTGCCCGCTTGCCATACAACAGGGCCTTGGGTTCCAAACAGATTCGACCAAACCAGCCAAAAATGTTTTTTTTTTTGCAGGCCGTTGGGATAAATCCGCACTCGGTAATGCTGGTGACAGTTTCGTGAGTTGTTTCAAAACGTCCTCTTAAGTGTTCACTGCTATGTGTAACGAGCGTTCGGGACTCTGGCTATAAAAAGGAGGTCCCTTGTCGTTGAGCTAACATAGAAATTGAGCAGGCACTCAGTGATAAGAGAGCAAGTTCCGACAGCTGTGGTAACACAATGGACTGATAGTCTAAGTGAGGGCGGCTGATACATCGGGCTGCCACGCTAAGATAAGCCTAAGCCTAGAATTAGATTTGAATCGATTTTGCAATGTCCGTCTGCCACTGTCTCACACTGGTGTAGTTTGGAAGCACGGTTTGCCACAATTGGTAGAAATTCTAACAAAAATGGTAAATTTTTTGACTGCTTTGATAGACTTGTAGGTATGTTCATATTGTTTTGGTAGATTTTGCAAAATTTCCTCTCCAACTAGAGCGTAATTTATAAATAGAAATAAAATTTTACAAAATTTTTCTGCATAGAATATGAAATGGGTGACAAAAATTGTCTATAGAAAATAAAATCTTGACATAAATTTTCTATAGAATAATTTGGACAAAAATTTTTCTATAGAGATAGGATTTTGACGTAAATTTTGTTGGTGAAAAAAAGTAATTATGTCTAACAAAAAGTTTCTTCCAATTAGTCGATATATAAGCTAGCTTATATTTGGGTTTTGGCGGTGAATGTCTAGCGTTAGTTTAGTTAAAACTTTCTACAATTGCTCATTTGTAAAATTAACGGCAAAATTGTTGTTCCCTAAAAGGGTGATTCTTTTTGAGGTTAGATTTTCATGCATTAGTATTTGTGACAGATGCACGTGGGATTTCAGACATGGTGTCAAAGAGAAGATGCTCAGTATGCGCTTTGAACATTTCATCATCGCATAAGACTTACTAACGAGCAACGCTTGCAAAATCATTGGATTTATTAGCCAACCAAAACATCAGTGAGAAAATCCGCGGTTTTTTATCGTACAAATTTTGTTGCAGCGATGATTTGCTCATTTCTGCGTTGAATGGCGCTAGCGGTAAAATAAGCAGAAATTGCCGCATTGGAGCTGAGAGAGCAACCAGAAGGCGTTCAAAGAAGCTGCCATGCATCCCGAAAAATGCACTGTTTTGTGTGGTTTTGTACGCGGTGGAATCCAATTGAGCCGTATTTTTTTTCCAAAAAAGAATATGGCTGTCGACGCAACGTTACGGTGAATGGCGACATCGCTATCGTTCGATGCGCTAACAAATTTTTGTTGCCAAAATGGAAGAACTTTTAACTTGGTTGACATGTGGTTTCAACAAGATGGCGCTAGCCCATGGCGCACACAGCTCGGCGATTCTATGGCCATTTTGGAAGGGAAAACTCGGGAGAACAATTCAATCATAAAAAAGAAATGACCGGTAAGTTGGCCACCAAGATCATGCGATTTGACGCCTTTTTAAGACTATTTTTTGTGGGGCTACGTCAAGGGTCTAAAGTCTACAGAAATAAGCCAGCAACTATTCCAGCTTTGGAAGACAACATTTCCGAAGAAATTCGGGCATTCCGTGCCCGAAATGAGCTGAAAAAAGTTGCCCAAAATTGATTTCCGAATGGACCACCTTAAGACGGGGCCAGCCGCGGTCAACAATTTAAAATGAAAATTTACTTCAAAAAGTAAATGTCGATGGACCAATCTACGTTTCAATAAAGAACCGATGAAGATTTTGCAAATTTTATCGCGTTTTTTTTTAAAAAAAGTTATCAAGCTCTTAAACAAATCACCCTTTAGTTTGTTTCAACTGTTAAATGTACATATTCACTTGTTATATAATAAAGGAACATTATCCTATATAAATCATTCATATCAACCATAATGCATCCATTACTCATTAAAAACCATTGGGACAATTGATGGACATTGCATTTTCAACGACAATTTTATGGAAAATTTACTATTTTAAAAACCCGGTCACTATATAATTTGTTTAGCAAGCGTTGTTTCAACGGTTGGCTTCCAACGCTGTTAGCACACGCATCAATATTTATAACCATCGTAAATTTTCTGACTGGGGCAGTGAACATTTTGAAGAACAGTTGAAATATCGATTTTTTTATTTTAATTACAATCTTCATATTCGACTTAAATTTTTTGCCCAGTAAGTGACTTGTAACAAAAAAGAAAGTCACACAGGGCCACGTAGGGAGATGGATTGACTCTTAATTTGTAGACCAATTTGAGTGTTGATGCATTATCATCTTCATAATTTTTATTTTTTAATTCAGCATCGAATAAATCCAATAACTCGACATAAAACAAAACTTGTGATCTTTTAACTTAACCTTGAAAATTTCGGAATAAAGCGGCCAACACCTTTCCGGTAGATGAAACATTCCTCGTATTCTAAACCAGTAGGGTTTGTAATAAGAATCAAAAAGAAAAGTCGGCTTTTTCGAAGCTGGTCAATTCAACATTTTAATTTGACATAATTTGGGAAAATGTAACTTTGGAAATATAGGAAATTCACCTATAGTTTTGCAACCATTGAAAGGTCGACTTTTTGATCCTTTCGACTTTTCCAGTTTTTTGTTGTTTTAAAGAGCAGATAAGTCGATTTTGGTCTCAAAAGCGTGAAACTCTTTTCTGCATAAATTTCTTTTTTCCTGT